>JAMKCH010058602.1:0-12360 GCA_023653785.1 Ophioderma brevispina | reverse complement strand
AGTTAACTTACAGAAAATTAGCTATAAATGACTGTCATTTTCACAGTTTAAAATCCACGTTTTTCAGTGAAATCACAGTTTTTATACAGAATCTACAAACAACAGGAGTCAGTAAAATATATATGTACTTCTGAGAGTTGAATATACAATTTACGTGTATAATTTTGCTATGACAATCATGATTAGATCTGAGACGAATATACCTACAGAGATTCGAAGCAAGTAACTAATGGATTGTTTGCAGCGTGCAGGGTCTGGTACGGTATTATTATGTTAATTCAACGATTCCCTTGACTGATCGAGAAGCAGTAATCGTTATTCTATACATTTCAATGTATAACCCCAAGATTTGAGTTTGGCGGGCTATTTTGAAATCAATGATGCTCACATGTGCGTGTTATTTGTCAAAAACGCCTTGAACACGGTTTAGTACTCAATGACTTTCCATATAAGCCATTTAACTTAAAATGACCCCACTTTTGTACACTCATTTGTCGACTATAGGTAGAATTTGCTCAAATTTCAGTGTATTAATGACATTCTAGGATATCTTCAAAATATACTGATTTAATTAAAATGTGTATTTTCTCTTTCAATATCACAAGAATTGAAACAAATTTGGACCAGTTTATTTCTCAAACTCATATTTTGTATCAGAATAGGGTCTAATTGGACATTTTATTTTAATGGTGACTTATGTCTTACGAGAATAAAGTTATTGATGACATGGTCAAACCCATAAAGTGTTAATGTGAGCCGGTTTTATTAATAATTATATTCATGTTAGGTCATGAATTGAAGCACAAAATTGGGTAAAAGTGCCTGATTTGCAGGATACCCTGCTCAAAGAAACTATAGGTGCTCACAGCGCCACCGTGCGGCCAAGTCATTGCAAGCCGAAACAGACCTGGTTCGATACGCTCGAGCTGTTAAGAACGGGACTACAGCTTTGCTTCCGATCTCTGTAGGTATATTCGTCTCAGCTCATACCATGCTCGTACAGTTTACATTCATAATGAGCCTTGTGTAGAAACCTACGGGTGCACACCTCCAAATAAATTCGCTATTGAAATACTCGTAAAAATACCATAAAGTTTAGTCGCCACTTGGAGCTTTTTCAGCGCAAAATTTTATGACGTTTCTTTATAAATCTATTTAGTAGGCCTATCAATGAATTTAAGATCCATTTTTTAATAGTAAAAAATACACGCACACACACACCCACACACAAACGGGCACAGCATTTACAAAACGACTGCTATGAAAGATTAATAACAGATAGATTGATTAACACGGGCAAGTACGAGGTTGAGCAAAGTTGTTTTAAATTCATTTGTTGACAGCGATCAAGGTTATATTTCTTACAGAAACATTTTATCAATAGATTTGTTTAGATGTTTATAATTCCAAGCAAGTGGGGTCAGATAAGTGGGGTCAGTAAATGTACCAACCCTCGCATAAATGTGTCTATAGCTTCCCTAGTCCTAACAACTAGGACATTCGAATCCATTTATCATTAGCACTGGGCATTATCGAACAGCTGATTCTCATATCCAAGTACTTACTTGGTACTTGGTGGTCATCCCCTTGAATACTCCATGTAGAAGTCTAACAAAGAGGTTTGGAGAGTGGCTAATCATGCTTCTAAATTGAGTATGGGTCGGTGCATTTATGACATCTTGTGGGAGTTTATTCAATTTTCTCACAGTTCTTGGTATGAAGGATTTGATGTAAACATTAGTTTTAGTAGTAATTTCATTGAATTGATGATCATTTCCCCTTCTTGGTCTATCTTCTTTTAGTTGCAAGGTTTCAGGTTGTATGTAGACAATACCATTAATAATCTTGTATAAGGCCATGCGTTTTGAACTCGCCACCCTTAGCGTTGCATGGCCAAGTTTGCAAAATTTGACGCCTTTGGAGCTTTATGTTAACATATTTTCAGAAGTATTACCCCTACCCCCATTAAAGTATACATTTTCTGAAATGGAATGTCCTGAGGAATCCAAAATGTGAGGTAGGGTGAAGTGATAAGATGTTATGACTGAAAATATGATTTTTTTAAAACAAAAATATAGTGACCTTTCAAGATTTATAACTATTCCCCCTTTGCTCCTACCATTAATTTCTCTTCATAATTTGAATTCCTCATGAAATTTCCATCAAGAAAATGTTTACCTGTGGGGTGTACCTACTTTCCATATTGGTCATCCATTAACGCAAACATTGGGTAATTTTGAACGTTAAAAATTGGTATACTTTCCATCCTGACTCTTCAGGTGCATTTAAACATGGCCAATTTCTACCTGAATCACCATATTCATGTCATTTACAGAGCTGATTTAAATACAAAAGATGATAAATTAATCTACAAAGAAAAAGTTTTTGTGACCAAACCATGAAAAATTACCATACTTACTCAAATGTCTCATTGCAGGGTGCTTCAGATAATTGCTTGCTACATCGCAGTCGCACACATAATGTCTACATAGTCATCATTGCTTAAAATGAAAGTAGACTCTTGTTTCATCAGTTCAAATCCAAAATAAAGTACACAGTCTTTTGGAATAACTGCCTTGGTTTCAGTCTTGGTCTTGTATTTGTGACTACTCCTGGACACAGTTTCTGCTTCATAATACTTTGGTTCCTTTTGGTACATGTATGATCGAAATCATCATCACTCAGATCAGTGGCTATATATCCTCTATATTTACAACACCATTTGAGGTAACATGAAAAAAAAGTCATAAAAGGAATTAGAACATGGCTTGATGGCTTCAATGGAATCTTTGCATACTGCAGTGCTTATGTGTCCTCAAAGTCTGTATAATCCACTTCATCGCGTTCATCATCAAATGTGAAAGAAGGTCATTACCCTGTCCAACTTTCACCTCAGGCATATAGCCTTTTGGCTGCAGGGGTGGGAGAAGATAAAGAAAATCCCATCAAATGCCTTCTGATAACAAAAACTTTGTGGTATCAAATTTGATACTTAATTTAGTGTGATCCGTGTAACGATTTGCAATGTGTGTGAGTATAGCCTACTGGGAATAGAATTATTTTTAGGGAATATTGATTTGTGTTTAATCCTAATGTTTGTGGTAGGCAGTGTTATTGGGCTGAAAAGAGACCAAAACTAGGGTTTAGCCCCTACATTTTGAACTAAAAATTTTCACTTTTACGTACTCAGTACGTATTTTTTTTCCCCATAGAGTTTGTGTGTGGAGCTCCCCCCCCCCCCCACTTCCCCCTCCTCCTCCAACTCGGCTCCCCATTCAATCAACCATAATCTCCCCATTCATTAAATATAGTTTCTTATTTACAGATTTTGATAATACATTGGTTGCTTTTCAAATGAAACAAAACTCTGACATACTTTTTGTTTTCCGGAGATATCTGAATTGACCAGAACACGATTTGGAAAACCCGCACGTCCGCCACCATTTTTGGGTGCGAGTTCAAAACGGTGGGCCCTAAGTAGGTGAGTTGAGATGATTCACCGCCTGTCTCCGTGAACCCCCAGCCCAACTCGGTCCACCATCTGTGACACTGCTCCTTTCTTGAAAAATGCACCACACACAACTGCGAGCTGGCACTTCTCTGTACCATATTCTAAAGGCGGCCTGACAAGGTAAAATACAACTCTCCTTGACGTCTTTGAAGCAATAGACCATTTCTTGTAATGAAGTTAAGGATGCGAGTGGCTTTGTAGGCTGCAGTCTCAGTCATGACGATGCCACTAGACTACTTTGCATGACAATTCCCAGATACGAGATTTCAGTTTTCACTTCAAGCCATACAACCAAGCATAGTATATGTATGAATCCAGGGGGTGTTTCTTTCCTGCAGATCCTCATGATGTTACATTTGGTTAGTGATAAATTTCTACCCATGTGTCCGCACGCCCATGGGGCCAACCAAGGTGTTAATGTCCTAGCGGTTGAAGAGAAGCCTTGTCCCGCAGCAGATTGGATTTTGCGATATCGTGTATAGGCTACAATGTAATTTCGTGGTTTTTTTCTGTAATAGCCAAAATGTGCTCCTCTTGATTCATTGTGTTTTGGGGTGTAACATATGGAAAAAAATTATCTTGGAATTTTTTTCAAAACGTGTTTTTAGGTTGTCCAAATCCAAGATGGCCGCCAAAATACAAAAAATGCATTCTAGTTAGTATTCTGAAGACAGTATGAGGTCCAAATTGATGAAATACCCATATTTTCGATTACCAACAGATTTCAGAAACAGCTAAATTCAATCTAAATGACACACATTAAAAAAATCCAAGATGTCGTCAAATGGCGCCACAAATCTGTTATGATATCACCTTGAATTACCACCACATCAGATAATAGGCTTCAATTCATGGGTGTATGTATATATAATTTTTGGTGCCTATGAACCCATATCTATACATTTTCTTTTTGGTAACATACTTTCCAATCCAAGATGGGGGCGGCCAATATGGCCGCCGAAAAGCGATATTAACACGAACTGGTAATTAAACAAACTACTAAGTTCTTAAACAATTTGGGGCAGACAACTAAAATATTTAATACTTGACGAATAACTAAATTCCAACATTCTGGTGTTGTCAACATCCTTTGAAATACAAGATGGCGGCCACCGTAAGCAATGATAATAGTAAACTGGGTATGTTTGTTTCACATAAGATTCATGTCATAATAATATTTTGGATAACACTTAAAACAACATCCTAGATGTATACTTTGGCACCAAATGAACGCATTTACTTTTAGGTTGAAACATATATAATTCTACTGTACTTCAAAATCCACAAAGTGCTACTATAATAGCTTTCTGTAAGCACTTTCAAATTGCTGAATCTGATCATTTTTCATACCCCCATATTTTACTTATGTTATACATTTAGGAATTTGAATACAAAAAATCTTTTTTTTTAATCTTGTAAAATAAAATCTTAAATAAATTTTTAAGTTTTATAAAAATTTTATAAATAACTTATAATTTTGCACAAGTTGAAAACTACATTTTGCTTTGCTTCCATGTATTCAAATCCAGCACTCCTTATCTATCATAATAGCCCAACTGGCGATTCGTTATAACCCTCACTTCTAATTTATGTTAAGTGCATCATGAATTTGAATGAAATACAATGCAGCACTGCACATGAGCTTCCTTTGTCTATTACTTTCGTTTTTGACCCTTCAACCAGATGGCGGCTAATATGACCCTTGTAAGCACTATCAAGAGTCAAACTCTTGCTATTTTATATATACCACACATTTTACACACTTAGAAATTTTTTGACTGAAATTCAAAATGATAACCGTACTAACTGACTCATAAAATAGTGTTGTATTTTTCTACAGCCACGTTGACATGTTTATATACTATTGTAATCCAAAACATAACATACTGTTATAGTTTTTGAACACGAAGAACTCATATTATATTTTTGCTTTGGTAACATAATTCCAATCTAATATTGAGGCTAATATGGCATTGTAACCAATGATCCATAGCCTAAACTGGTGATTTTATATATATACATTGTTATGCATGATAGGAAATTCTAATCATGAAGCAACTCTATTCCTTTAAATCCCAAATGTCCTTTTTCCTCCCCTTTCAAAGATCACGGAGCGACCCCTTGCCTTGTGTTTGGGTGAAATTTTTCCAGATTAACAGATAATTGCGCCACCTCCCTTTCTTGCGGTGATCGTCAGGTTGGTTGTCATTTTCCCTCTAGGGACATAAGTGGTATAATATATATTTTTCTATTATAAGTGTTTAACATGCTTCAAATCCAAATGGTGACGAAATGATGACTGCGAACAGCAGAATCAAATACATACAATGTGTTATACGCATCAGGGAAATTGTAATGAAAGCAACTGAAGCAACTAGAATACTATTAATATAGAAATCATCTACCACTTTGAATTTTTTAAATTTTTCTAAATTCTTTTAAGGCTTAAAGTTTTATACCTAAATATATGTTGTACAACCCTTAGTATAGACGCAACTAGATACATACTTTTTGACACATGAAAACCTCTATCACGTATTTTACTACATGCTTCAATCCAATATGGTCACAATACCGACTGTCCCCCCAAAACTATACAATCAGAGAGTAATTTTTGGGTCAAAATTTAAGTTATCTTAACTGAAGTGTTACTGAATTCTGTTTTAGGAGTTTTCCAGCTTCATGAGATTTTTAGTTGGTGTAATTGTTAGTGGGGGGTCCTGGTTGGCAGGAGTTAATGGCTAATTATCTGAGACCGTTGGAAAAACCTGTTGGGTGCGGTGCCCAGTTTTCGGCTATCCTGTTATGAACAAGTTGCCATCTGAAAATCACCTTCAAAGACATTCCTTTATTGAAAATAAATAAAAAGGTATGTATAAAGTGCTGTTTCTTATGATATAACTAATTTATCACTTATATGTTGCCAATTTGCTAATAAATACAATTAGCATTGGTAAATTCAATTCCAAACAGTCTTGTTGTCTCAGCTTTGCTTCCAGGTTTCAGCAGAAGGTAGAACCATAAAACACCATTGTTGAAAGTAACTGAGGCCTTTGAACACCAACCCGTCCCTTTCCTATTGCTCTTTGTTGAACACTGCTTTCTCATCATATTCCTCCCTGGCAGCTTGAGCATGGGGAATAGGGGAATGTTAAATGGTCGCTCCACATTAGAGCATTGTTCACACATTTGTCCCACACCGTACTTGTGTCTGTTACATAATTTTCATTCAGCAGTCAAATTCCCCAAATTTCCATTAATTCTGATTATTTCCCCGGGTGAGTGAGTCATCATTTCACTCCCCAACATAATATATTTCTGTTGCTTTTCATCACTGAAAATAATATATTGATTATTTCAATGCATGATAATACATTCACTTAGATCTGTACCTATTCTTTTGTTGAAAAGGGTTTAAAATCTGCACTGAATGCTACAGCCTTATACCTTTATTTCTTGACCCTTCAGTGAACTGGCCCAAGTGGTATGGTATCCTTGGGGGGTGAACGGACAATAGCGCCGCTGAGCGTCCCAATCAATTGATGAATAACAGCGAGGGATTAGCGTAGATCTTGTCTAACACTAAAGTCAAAAGAGCGTGGCAAAAATGACAGTTTATATTTTTGTTCATTTTTAGTGTTTGATTGTATAGTTTTTTATTGACAGTCTTTATGGCCATTATCACTATCAATAGCCACACGGATTTTTTTCTTAACATAAATGAAGCACCTATAAAAAACTTTGTACACAAAACTCATTCCCTATCATTTAAGTGTTTTGTGCCATTTATAACCAAAACTCGACGCTCTTTACATAATATATATCTCCATATTTTATATTTATTTGCATTAGGAAGATAGGAATAAATTTATTTTCATAAATTAAGCAACTAGATAAACACTTTGACACAACCTTTAGTCTCGTTTTGTATTAAATATGCAGGTACTAACGTCATAAAACGCATTTTAGAGTTAGTTTTGAGAGCAAGCAAACTATGATGGGCTTTGGTTAAGAGTCTCAAATCCAACAACAAGGCCGTTTGAAGAGTCGCTCAAATCCACAATATTCCCGTTGATAGCTCGTCTCTCCTGTCGAGGACAATGTTGGCTTGATAGTGGGTCCAGAATGGCTTAATGGATTTACCCCGGATTTCATCGATTAATTATCCACATCCGCGAATTTCGGTTGCGTTCCACTGCTCAGATGGTCTCCATCCAGCCTTGTCGAACCAATTATCGTGTTTGAATGTGAGCTCGTTGTCCCATTCGTTTTCCTGTAGATTCAGCATATAGAGGGAACTAGTTCACAAACCGTGAAACTCAACGGTACCATTTTTTTGTGATCGATGTAACTGTAGACTTAGTATAACATAGTATGTAAAAATAGACACAAAATACGGACATCATTACAATTCCCCCCTTCCCTGCCAATACTACTAAGTGATTTTGTTTGGTTTTATTTTAATTATGGATGTTGTTCATGATTTTGTTTTTTACCTATTGTGGAGTGCCTGGTGTTAAAGTTGGTAAACCAAACTACAGCAACACGTAATACTTCTTTCTGTTTCTGTTTCTGTTTTTTGCAATTCGACACGAAATTCATGCTGTATACTGTCTCGTTCCTTACCAAAAATATGAGATTGAATGCTAAATTGATATCGAATGGGCAATTGGGTTAGTTATAGTGAGGTTTTTCATGCTTAACTATTTTAATTAGTTATTTTGTTAAATAATAAGTAATTACAAACACGGGTAAAATGACTATCAATCTTCCGCAAAATGAACAACAACGCCTAAATTGTTCAAATTGACGAAGCTATCTATGTTTGTGCCATGAATGGGTCTAGGGCTATATTATACATTATATTTCAATGTAAAACATAGGCTGAATTTTGTATTTGCTCCTATACGAAATTAGAAATTTCACAGTTTTTGTGCCAAATAAACATTTTTCAGCTTGGGGGTATTTTTGATGTAAAATTTATTACACCAGGGCAAAAATGAGTACTTAAAGGTTCATGCCCGATCACTAATAGCCTCGTCCCCAGAAGCTCCATATTTTACCGAAGTGGTCAACATTTCGGTACTAGAAGAAAGCTACTATTTTTCTCATTTACCCTGTGAAATCTTAGAGCCAAAGGAGGTTTGGTTTGAAAGTTATGAGCGAAAATGTGCCCCATTTTGGTCGACCAATGGCAATATTAATTTTACACAGTACTCTATGGGGCTTACAAAATCACGTTTTTAGCTCTCGCATCAAAACGGATTGAAATATCGGTGCGAAACTTTACAGATGGGGTTTTGGAGGAAGGCCAATCTATCAAGATGAAAACTTCATTTCCTTAAATCAGGCCATCCCCATTTATGATGAATTTAGTATTCTGCCACCACCTAAAATTCGGCACCTTTAACATGCGGTTTATTCCGTTGACGTTGCCGAATTCGTAGCCTGTGGCAGAATACTAAATTCTTTCCAAGTCTTTTATTTTTTAGGCCTTTAGGGATGCCTGATATGTGAAATCTCGTTGCACCTTTAAATCTGGTTGAGACGGAGTTGAATTACCTGATACTAAATCTGCCAGTGCTGCCTCGACTTGCTGATGTGTCTGTGACTGTGTGTTCTCAATATTAAGCAGCTGCTGTTGTTGCTGACATTCTTGCTGCAGCTGTAGTTGTTGCTGCTGCAATTGTTGCTGTAGTTCAACTTGGTGTTGTGCTTCCTGGGCCCTTGCCCGTGTAACAACAACGTTAGAATTAACTGGACTAGTAGTAGGGTTTAAACTCACAGACACGGGCACTGAGACTGTGTCACTGCTGAGGTGGTTAACATTTGTGACAATTGCGGGTTGTTCAGCGACCTGGTTTGTGTTCCCTAGGGCTACAGACACGACCACTGATACGTCAGTGGCCATTCCAACTTAAGCAAGGTACTTCTCACTTTGTTCATGTACTACCTGGTTGGATGAAATGCAGTTTTTCTAGGGATAATCTCTTGGTTTGCAATCGCAAAAATCCTTACCATGCAATGCCAATCATCGGAAAAAAATAAAATAATGCTATCGACAGCTTGTATTTTAACAGCTTGTATGACTTCAAACTCAGGGGAGGCCGGACGCGATCTGCTCGATTTGGGATTCCAAACCAGGGTTCAAAAAACTTGTTTTTCTCAAATACACAGTATCTCAAGTGTTAGTGTTTGTATGCATACCCTAAACCTTGTTGCATAAAATTAACATGCAAAATGTTGGAACATGTGACCCGTTGCCATGGTAACGGCCGACAACTTGGATTGTAAAATTTGCGATGTGTCAATACGGGAACAGTAATATCTCAAAAAGTATTTATTCTATTGAGATGAAACAAAAAGCAATTTGTAGCTGAGGTTTGAAGCTAGCCAATGAACCAAAATTTACCACATACTAGCAGGGTAAAGTTCTGGTTACATCTGAAACAGCAGAAACCATAATTATGGTTTTGGTCAAAAGATCAAATGAACATGTTCCCAAGGTTTGAATTCAATCATATTGGTTCATTGTGTGCTCCTAAAGATAGAGAAAAAACAGTGAAAAATGAAGTGCCTACCCCCTATGGTTCTTGAGATATGACTGTTCCCGTGGTGACAAATTGCGAAAAAATAAACATGGAGAAAAACACAATTAAAGTTTGATAATGTAAGTCCGTTTTCAAGAGTTTATTGACTTACACAAGTTCTTTAAAATCAATTAAATGTCTATGTCACAGGCTCCAGCCTGGTAGGATATTTCCTCCTTCTCATCAAGTTTATCATATAAATTTTTACGTCTTGACCGTTGCTTTACACATCGACTCTTCGGTGATTCTGGCGCGGCAGTCATGTGACCTGTTGCCATGGTAATGGCGGCCATCTTGGATTGAAAAAATTGCGATAACTCAAAAAGTATTCACCCTATTGAGATGAAACAAAAAGCAATTTGGAGCCGAGTCTTAAAGGAACAACTTTGTGTCGAAATCTCAATTCTGAAAAAAAATCCCCCTTTGAGACTAGGATTCCCCCTTAAAGGCTCATGATACGGTCATTTTTCTGTCATAACTGTGTGAAAACGGTTTGCTGCAAAAAGTAACACCCATAAAACGAATCCTATACGTTAAAGGCACTATCAGTGATTTGCTAAATCATAAAATCGAAAAAATCTTCAAAAATCAGATTTTTGCATGTCTGTAACAAGTACGGGTACCCTAACATACCCTGCAAATGATAAGACCAGAAACAACCTAATAAGCACGGATCCGATATTCAGGTAACTAACTGTCATAAAAAAGCAGTTTGAGAGTTAAGTTTGAGAGCAAGCAAATTAAGGATGGGCTTTGTTTAAGAGTCTCTCAAATCCAACAAATAGGCCGTTTTTTTTTTTTTTTTTTTTCAGGGAAGGTGGAAATACGAACTGAGTGGCATTTCAAAACAACGTTCTGACAATGCTTTGCACGCTTTGTATCATGTATGTGCCGTAAACAGTACCGTAAGCATGGTGAAGATTCACCGATCGATATACGAAATGACGTCACAGGAATAACCTCTATTCCTTTTCCATTCTAGGAGTACCCATGCCACAGGTAACTAACTGTCATAAAAAAGCAGTTTGAGAGTTAAGTTTGAGAGCAAGCAAATTAAGGATGGGCTTTGTTTAAGAGTCTCTCAAATCCAACAAATAGGCCGTTTGAGAGTCGCTCAAATCCAACAATATTCCCGTTTGAGAGTCTCTCCTATCGAGGAAAATGTTGGCTTGAGAGTGGGTTACAAATGGCTGAATGGATTTTACCCCGGGATTTCATCGATTAATTATCCACATCCGCAAAATTTCGGTTGCGTTTCACTCGCTAGCTTAGCTTAGTATTGTCTCCAGCCTTGTCGATACCAATTATCGTGTTTGTATGTGAGCTCGTTGAATCCATTCGTTTTCACAATAGATTAAGCATTATAGGGAACTAAGCAACCGTAAAACTGTGCACGGTACTAATTTTTTGATCGATGTACTGTAGACTATAGTATACATAGTAAAAATACGGACATCAATTACCAATTCCCACCTTCCCTGCCAATACGAATAAGTTGATTTTTTTTGTTTTATTTAAATTATTTGTCATGATTTTGTTTTTTACCTATTGTTGGATGCCACTGGTGTTAAAAGTGTAAAACCAAACGACAGTAAAACGTATTATATTCTGTTCTGTTTCTGTTTTTGCAATTCGACATGAAATTCATGCTGTATACTGTCTCGTTCCTTCCCAAAAATATGAGATGAATGCTAAATTGATTATCGAAATGACAAATTGGTTGCTTTTATAGATTTTTCATGCTTAAATATTTAATTTAGCTTAATTGTTAATCATAATTATTACAAAACGACTGGTAAAATAGACTATCAATATTCCCGAAAATGAACATAACACTCCTAAAATTGTTCAAATTGACGGAGCTATCTATGTTTGTTCCATGAATGGGGGTCTACTATATTTATACATTATATCACAATTACCTTAAAGCCACTATCAGCGATATCTTCACAATGTAAACAAATTGCGCCCGTATTTTTCATCAAAGTTCATTTTTTTTGCACTATTGTATTGGAAATTGTTGTAGTAAATACCCCTGTAAGTGGCTAAGTGTAACACGCCGTATTTGTAAAGAAATTATGATTTTTATGCTTTGTTTACTAATAAAAGTCGGGATCCGACTTTTTCTAGGTCTAGAAACAGTCGCAAATGGCATCTTCAAGACCGTTTAAAATGATTAAGGGTCTGCTTTTCGCAAAGAACAGTCAAGGTGTTGATATGACCTCAGCACTAGCAATTTAGAGACAAAATCGACATTTT
>JAMKCH010058598.1:0-121483 GCA_023653785.1 Ophioderma brevispina | reverse complement strand
TGAAAAGTGGGTAAAAGTGGGTTTTAGTGATTTTAGGGATATAAAACCATAAAAGTGGTTTCTATTTAATTCTATAGTTTTGATATCAGTACAACCAACAACCCTACCCCTAAGAAAAGGATTTAATTACTGAAGCAAATGTTAACACTTTCCTTCCTAAAGATACCTCAACTGCATTCATCTTGCTTTATTTTAGTTGGCCTTGTCAGTTGCACGTTCAAACTCGGCCCTTTTTGGGTAGCAATATAAACCACTTGATACAGAAGAGAATTACTACGAGGGCTAAAATTCATATATTGCAATAGCTGCTATATAATAAGGTATGTTTAGGGGTAGGGGTAACATATTTGACAGAAAGAACATGATAGAGTCACAATAAAGGATTTATTTTAATGGATAACGAAAGAATGATATCACAATTTATTTATTCATATCCATTTTCAAGGATTTCCTGTAAAAATCATTATGTTCATTTCAGATATTTAGGATTTGGTGTAGAAATCTACAAAACATGGTCAAATTACGTTTTGTACAGGCAGTATAGGGAAATGAAAGAGATTCTACTGCCTGGGTGAAACATGCTCCGATCTTACTGATAATTTAGGTTTACAATATAGCATATACCCAAGGAAAATTCCCCAGGAGTTCCAAGTGGATCCGAGAAAAAAAACATTTTTCGTCCCACCCTAGTGTCTACGCTCATCCATTAGTTGTTTTAATAGTTCGGGCAAGTCAAGTTAGAGGTTATTTTCTCGAGGTGGCACTATTTCATCATGGACGGACATAAACGTAGCATTTTCCAGCTCTGCCGTCAAGTCCAATCTGGGATCCCAATTCTAATGACAAAATCGCTTATTTTGTGATAAATACGCATTTTTTAGCATTCTCGTTCGCAGGTATAGTTTCCTAGACAATTACCAACGTAACTGTGCAAAAATATCAAATTTTGAACATTGGGGGCGCTCTTCAAAAAATGTGGCAATATTGCTTTAAAGCAATAATAGCACTATTTTTAAGAGTACCCCTAATTTTTCAAAAATTTTCAGAGATTTTTACATGGTTGCATTGGTAACTGGCTAGTAACTATATCTGTGAATGGTTAAGCTCGTAAAAATGTCTGTGTCGCAAACAAAGGAATTTTGTAATTAGAATAATTAATATCGGAGATCTCTGATAATAATTCAACGGCTGCTGGAAACGGCCTTCCAATATGAAATAACCGGGAAATAGCGTCATGTACGTGTCTACGCTCATCCATTAGTTGTTTCATTGGTTCAGGCAAGTCAAGTTAGAGGTCATTTTCTTGAGGTGGCACTATTTCATCATGGACGGACATAAACATGGCATTTCCAGCTATGCCGCTAAGTACAATCTGGGATCCCAATTCTAATAAGCGAGTTCGATAATTCAGACACTGCTGTGCTACAATAAGGAACAAATGTTCATATCCCGATTGACCTCCGTGTCCCATCCCAGAATCCTTGAATTTTATTGTGCTGAGATGGGTCACGGAGGTCAATCGGGATATGAACAACAATAGTGCCTGAATTTTCAAACTAGCTTATTACAAAATCGCTTATTTTATGATAAATAACACATTTTTGAGCATTCACGTTTAGCTTGTAGCTACCTAGACAATTACCAACGTAACTGCGCAAAAATATCCAATTTTGAAATTGGGGGCACTCTTCAAAAAAATTGTTATTGCTTTAATTAGCATATTTTACACCCAAAATCTAATCCGGAAGTACTGTGTGTGTGCTCCATAGTTAGGCCCTACTCCAATTTACTGCTAAAAGTCATCCATACATCCCTACTTCTTTCTGCTTTGAGATATTCTTTCACTGGTCATCTGAGACAATCATATCTGAAATTTAGAAAGGGGGAAACAAATGAATGTTTATACCATGAACATCAAAGCATATTTTATTTTGTTAAAGATCAAGATTTCCATAGAGCATTTTCCATTGCAGCCACTATATAAGATTTAATTTAAAATGTAAAATAACAAGAATTGGTTAAAGATTTAACCCTCGTCTACCGGTTTTTTCCCCGGCTTGCTAAAACCCCCTTTTTTGGTGCCAAATTATTTAATGTAATTGTCAATTGTCATGTTCCGCTCCTTTTAATCCAAAAACAAACATCCACCGGGTATAGGTAAGATACAGGGTGATCCCAAAGTGATCGATAGGGGTGGTGGTAACCACCCCCCCCCCCCCCCCCGAAGAGAAGTACTAACATGCCTAACACAACACAGGAACATCACAGAAACTTGATTTTGATACCAATAGATAGCTATGGTCCTCCTCTTTCCATTGATAACAAAATGAGTACCAACATGCCTAGCATTACGTCACAATGACATCATAAAGTTTGCATGTCAGCAAAACTGCCATTTCCATAGACACACACAGTGAAAATTTCAATTTTTCGCCAAAAAGGTTAGGAAAATCAGATTTTCATGCGGTTTTTGACTCTACTTGATGGGAAATGACTAGTTTTATATAATGACATCATTTTAGAGCTATAATAGGGTGTTTGAGTCGCTTATTTTGGTACCAATGGAAAGAAGAAACTCTAAGCTATCCTTTGGTACCAAATTTACAGGAATCGGGTGTTCAGTAACGAAAATTTGAAGGTGCACATGTCCCAAAGTCAAACAGAAGTTGTATATATCTTCAAACAAAAGCACCTCTTCAGTCTGGTTAAAATTACCATTCAATAAAATAAGATTATAACCTCGCCCCATTGTTCAATGTTAAAGTCAGTTTTGGTGAGCTTTTTTAATGCAAGATGTAAAGTAACACTTGCTGTCCAATCACAGCTGTTTGAAAGTCTCATTTATTTTTACAAAACCAGAATAAAACAAAAATTATCGCCGGCGACACACTTTTGACAACTGATTTGTAATATTTAGTCCACTAACGACATTCTGTGTAAATTTTATGAAATTCATTGCGGGCAATTATGATTTTATTAAAAATCTAGTTTTCCACGTCTTTCAATGGAGAATGGGCATATAGAGGGCGCTATAACATACAAAACATGACCTTTCTAAGCCTATATGGCAAGATTCCCGCAATGGATTTGTCTGATTTTTGCAGAGATGATAGCTCTTGCATGTCCCTACTTGTATCAGTTGTCAAAATTGTGTCGCCACTGCTTAAAATTGTTTTAAAATAAAAGAGACAATTTGTATGGGGTCAAACAGCTGTGCAATACACCAATCCGATTTTACACATTCCAACACCTCACTGGCAGCCATAGCTGGGGTGCATCCTGCTTGAATTCACCAAATGTGCAGATTAAGTGTAGCTTTTGAATTATACTTAATCAAGCGTGGTACAGACGTACAAAAGATTTGGGTAGGTTTTGGGTTGGATGCCCCCAGTAATGGCGGATCAATTCTAACCATCATTTGGCTGGTCGGATTTGTCTATATGGTGGGGGTAATGGGTCATTTTCACCAAGACTGTAGTAAGCAAAGACAAATAACTATATCAAATGGATTATGTGCCTTCAATGTCACCCAAGATGATAGTCAAAGAGGCACATGTGTATGTGACACACCCTTTCCTGTAATACCCCTTGGCAGCCCAAAACAAAATGAAAACAAAATAAGCATCACTGAAACAAAATGAAAATCAGAATAAGTGGTAGTGTATGCGAGACTAAATGGTCCTGAATTTCCTTTTCAGCTTCTCTTCACAGACAGTGTTCTGAAGTACATTAATGGGCCAAACATCACTGTCCATAAACATGGAGGCGGCAAAATTGATGACATCAAACAAGGTAAAGCATCAACAAATCACAATAAAGAAAAAAAAAGTAAACTTGCATAATCCCTCTGGAACATGACCTCATATGACCTTGGACATCAGCCATATATGAAGGAAGCCCTATTGGACCTTAACTCCACGTCTGGTTTAAATCGGAGTTCAACTTTTTGAAAAAGACATAAAAACGACAACCTAACCAAATTGAAAAACACACACACACACACAACATCTACATTGTGGGTGTAAAACGTTGTGGGAGTACACACACAACACACAAAAATGTTAAAAATAGCAAAATGAGGGTAAAAATGTACTTTCCATCTTTTTGGGCATGCGAAATAAAGGGCAGACACCTACTACCCCTTATTATATCCTTTTTTGGCCTCCATTTTTCATTTTGTCTCTCTAAAAATGGACCCCATTGGAAATAAGCCGTGTACTATTTGGCTTTCTAGTTGGTTTATACAGGTTCCCTATTTTTATTATGTTTCTTTCACACTTACTGTAACTTGCTCATTATTATTATGTATGTTTTTAACATTAAATATCTGTACGTTTGTAATATTTTTACTAATTTTAATTATATTGTTTTCTTTTTATAATTATATATGTTATATGTTGAGGAACCAAATGATCAATCAATCAATCAATCAATCAATCAATCAATCAATCAATAGGATATTATTCATTTTCAACCTTAGATGTTATCAGATCAGAAGAAGCAGCAGCCAAACTTGTTGTCCTACATGTCGGCTCGAATGATTTGGCATTGGATACCACGAAAGGACTACCGGACGTGGCAATTAAGAGGATGGGAGACCTCATTAAAGCAACAAGCAGTAAATTCCCTGACAGTACAATAGCTATTTCAGCTGTCCTGCCCGAGAAGACATGTAAGGAAACTTTTTATAAACACTTCTTTGATAATTCCTGTATTTAGCATAGACAATAAATGACAAAAAAAGAGTATGAAATATAAAAGTACATGCAAGTAAAAACACAGTGAAATTTAAAATTTCAAGAAATTTGTATGAACAGAAACTCTCCTTATGTTCCCCCTTTAAATGCTGACTCAGAGATTTCCCGATGAGGGCGCACTCAATTTTCAAACAAATCGTGTTTTTCGCACAAACATAATGCTTCCCCCCTAATCTAGTGATACTTACCCATCCACATCTTACTAATGCCATTTACATTTTGCGCTCACGGACTTGCTTTACCTGACTACCACTGTACCAGTGTGCTTGCGCACGGGCGACATTACTTTGTCAACCGTACTTCTACCATCGTAGCCCCCAACATGATGGTAGCACCGGTTCTGCAGTGTTGGGAGCCACGGAACCCATATACCCCTCCTCGTGGACCAAACTCCCTTTCAAAAAGGGACAGTGGTAGTCAGGTAAAGCTAGTCCATGAGCGCAAAATGTAAATGGCATTAGTAAGATGTGGATGGGTAAGTTGAGCTAGTGACGGTGATTGTCCATACACTAATCATTGTGTTAAATAACTAAGCTTAAATCGAAGTCCTTCACATTGAAAATCACAACTTTGTTATAAAATTCCGGAACTGGAAATTTTGTTATACACGGTATCCTATAGCACTGTTATAGGCCTGCTGTGCATAAATGTTTACTAGAAGAAAAAGAAAAATCTGATTCATCTCTAACTTTGGAATTAAGCATTTTAGGTGACTATCTTTAGTGTCGGATGACTATTTTTAATTACTAAACACAAAAAAATATATTTCGAAATCTCTGAGTCAGCCTTTAAATATTTATGGATATTTAGATAAGAAACTATGCAGACACTAGCCACAGTATTTCTTTCATGTAATCCTTATTACTCTTTAAATCACACAGATATCAGTGCACCATAGATAGATTTAATCTTCTCCTGGGGCAGATGTGCAGTGCAGTGCATGTCAACTTCATAGACATGAGTGAGGATTTTTGGAGATATGAACTATATGCGTAAGCATTTTAATGTATACATAGCTTTGCATATTAATTAACTAACATTGTTAGAGCAGATATTTTTACAAAGAAATCTGAATAGGTCGCAAAATCAAATCGTCGCTGGGCAGGAAAAACCTCATATGTAATTTGAAAGGTCAAATGCAAAACCTCATATGTGCAACTTCGGTAACATGGACAAACCAACCTATTGTCCAGTGTTTGGTCAATCAAGTTAATGGAAATGATGAGGTGATGTTTAGAGAAGTACGTAAGATCTATTTTAAGTATTTTGCGATACTTTGCAAAACGACAATATCGCCAAACAGGTCGTTTTGTCAGTGTTACCGAAAATGCACATATGAGGTTTTGCTCTTTAGGTCAAATGCACATATAAGGTTTTTCCTGCCCAACGACGAAATGAAGTGTTTCAAACTAAAAAATTCACCCCCCATAGAATGAATTAATCCAACGTCATGCGTAAATATGCACCGTGCAATGACAAATATAAAATTGGGTTAATAGCTGGAAATGATCCACTTAAAGGGGCATTTTGTGATCCACAGCCTCATCTCCCGAATTACCTAAAAAAAGTTGAGATTTTCATATCATCTGAACCGTTAACATTACTAATCCTTGTGTGCCAAATCTTACGTGCAAAATTCGATCGTGTGTACGAAATTCTCAATTTTGTATTTTCTGTCAGTAAACGGACAGAAATTATAGCACAGTGGCCTATGGGACCTTGGGAAACGTGCATTTGCTCATAACACAAAACCGCAAAGTCGGATCAGCTAAAAAGTTGTGAATGAGCTTGTTTCAAGGATATCTAATGAACAATGAATAAAACAGAAGGTGCTGGCATCAAGAAATGCAACTTTAAAATTAAAAAAAAAAAAAAAAAAATTTTATTCTTAAATATTAAGATGGACATTGCAATCTTGCTGTATTTTTTCTTGACTTAAAGCGAATTTGGCCTTTTTGAGGATTAATCCTATGGAATTTTGCTCTGCTTTTTTTCTAAATCATAAGTGCACATTGCCATCTTTAAATGGGCCACATTACTTAAGGCACCACCCGATCCTCAGCCTTGACCCCACCTATCACACCACTGAACCACCGATTTTGGTATCTTTTCTCCCCTTACCTGCAAAATATTTTTACTGACTTCATTACCTGCAAAATATTTTTACTGACTTCATTCCCATTCTAATGCTACTAGCTAAAATATGGTTTGTTTATGGTAACCGGAAAATGCTTTGTACGGTACTCTATGGGCTATTGTATCATACACAATTAAAATGCTATTTTCAAATTCAAATGAAATTTTGGAATTAAAATATGTTGGTGGTGGCCCTTCCTATGAAAAAGAAAAATATGTTGTAATCTGGTGGGGCACCTTTAGTTAATAATATTCAGTTGTTACAAATTTAATTTATTAATAATGTTGTTACTTACAGCCAGGATGGAATTCATCTATCCAGATTAGGAAACGAGGTCGCCAATGAGATATTCCTCAACCTCACCTCATGGCTGATGTCTGATAAGAGAAGGAAGCAAAAAACAGAAGAAGCAAAAACTGTCAAGTTTGTCATGAACAAACTAAGACACAAGGTATCTTTAGTTCACAAGATAACAAGAACAATTGTTTCTTTTTATACTAAACAATGTATAATGCATTGCTAAAGGATTGCTCTGACAAACAATAGCAAAAAAGCATGTATAAGTATTTTACCACATTTTCTTGTTACAGAGTGTTGAAGGAATTGAAGCTAGCACTAACACCAAATCAGAGCCAAGCATGTTGGAGCCTACCCCAAAGATCAAACAGGTAATTCCCCAAGGATGCAAATATTGCCAATACGTGTCTAGGGTAGGATTTTACCCTTGTCAATACTTGTTTAGGGGTGCTTTTTAAACTGACCAAATTACTTGTTTAGGGTACTTTTGGAAACCCAATAGCTGTGCATGATATCCCCTTGCCAATGTCCAGTGGACCCCCACCCCCAAATCCCATGATTAAGAACCAATGAAACTGCATTTATTTCAAGTGTTTAAAGGCGCTTGTTCCGGTTTATGTCTATTGTGTTCTCTACTTGATATGAGAGGCTGGCACTTGCACATACCCCATCAAATACTGTGGGAAACAAACTTGCAGTTTTGATGGTAGAAGCAATAATGCACATTGAAAAGCCCTATTCAATACTCTGCTAATAATGATGGTTAACCATTAAAACAGCATTTTTTTGTTACAGAGTGTGGGAATTTTAGGATGACAATGAGAAAAATACGGCCTTTCATCTGATATCAAATTCTTAAACAGCTGTGAAAATGTAAACAATTTCATTGGCTGATGCCCGGTTTCAATTCGTTTAATTGAACCCAGGTAGTACGCGAAGTTATTTTTAGGTTGAAGCACTCGCGTCATACCGCGTTTTGCTACTTTCGCGCGCGCCTGCCAACGTTGCTTCTCGTTGCCTATGATCGTTGCGTTCAGCAGGTTGTTTGATTGTTTTCACTGGGTCATGGCAGTCCTTTCTTGTTGTATTTAGCCGTAAAGTATCGCGAAATTGGGTTAAAGATGACCTTAAATGATAATTGCTGTTTAAGAATGAGAATAAAGGTATGATTTTGGAACCGGTACTCTCTTTACGACGAATTGAACCCGGCGACACTATTTTTGCGTGGAAGAACTCTGCCTCTGGCCTCGTTCTTCCACTTAAAATAATGGTATCGCCTTGGGTTCAATTCGTTGTAAAGAGAGTACCGGTTCCCAAAATCATACCTTTATTCTCTAAATCGATACCACTTCCGGAAAAATCAGGGGTCCCAAAGATGTGCGGAACATGCACCTTTAAGATGTATTATGAAAGATCTTGAATCATCTCTCAACACCAGTTATAGGTTAATAACTGCGCATTTACTTCTTGCAAGAAAAATGGGACAAATCAATGCGGGCGCGCTGAGATTTTGATGCATCTAATGCATGAGCTCTGCAGGAGCGAGTGCATTGGACAAGCATCAAAATTCAGCACAAGTGCATTGATTGGTCTCATTTTTCTTGCAGGAAGTAAATGCGCAGTTATTAACCTAATTCATACACCACAGAAAATAAAAGAATTTGCCGTAATTAGTAATAAAGAGTAGTTTTAAAATGTCATTTATCATAGAAATTAAAACAATTACAAACTGAGAAAATAAATCAGTCCTGCGCGACGCACACATGTTCAAAAGCACCTTACGCAGTACGCGGAGTGCATCTGGTCATTTTCAATCCATTCGCGCTATATTTGCGTATTTTGTTAACAGCTTCACTGATTTGCTGCTCTATATGTGTAAATATGCAGAGTGTATGAAAAAGAGTTAAATAACTCATAATTCATTGTAGTCCATCCAGTAATTATGTCACAACTCTGATCACAACTAAAGTTTTCAATTTTGTGTTGCTAACATTTACCCATTTTATTTTCATGAAATAAACAGCTAAGTGATAGGACCAACCACCAGAGGAAGTTTACAAAACAAAGCACAAAATATGTGAAAAGGTAAATCAATATATTTTTCTCTTTTTTTCTTGATGCAAGTGTATTTTAGAGATAAAAAACACCTTGCGTACATGATAAAGTAGCTGTAAAACACAAACTCAAAACTGATGGTGAAATATAACTACATGTATGATAATTATAGAGGGCCTCCTTCTCTCCTTATCCGGCGATGTCCTTTCTTTCCTTTATTTAACTTTCATTTATCACAGTATGATCTTGCATAATGTTGATTGTTTCTATTGTTACGTGTAGGTATTGTATATACGCATGAGCATGCCTTTATTCTGAGGTTTATATTGAATTCTGAATCCTGACATCAATACAAATGCATCTCTCCCATTTAATACCAAATTCCCTGATTGCCCATTCACTCCAACACCCCATTTCCCCCTCCCCAATGCCCTATCTCTCTCCCCAATGCCCCACCCATTGGCCCTCTCCCATTGCACCAATCCCCTCCCTAATGCACCTTTTTCCTGCCTTCTGCCTAATTTCCCCTCCCAATGTCCAATCTTTCCAACACCCAATCTCTCCAACACCCCATGTCTCCAAAACCTCATTTTCCAACACCCCATTTCCACTTAGTGCCAAATATCATTCTCCACCAATGCCCTACCTTCCCAAAGCCTCATTTCCTCCTCCCAAAACGTCACATCTTCCCAATGTCCCATGTTCCCAACAGCTCAACTCTTGAATAATGATAATAATATCGACATTTATATAGTGCCTTTTCCACAGGATACAAAGCGACGTTGCCTATTATTATTACGCTGCCTTCAGGGAATCGTCACAATCATTTTGCTTCACCTAGGATGGCAGCCGGCCAAGCGCCTACCTATATATCAGCACTTGGATTGTAATATTCCACCATAACAGCTCCCCAGATTTCACTTGGGTCAACAGGGTAACTGAGATTAAGTATCTTGCCCAGGGACACAGACATGTTGACCACAGTGAAGCTCGAAGTCATGATTTTAACAGTCTACTGATCATGAATCCTGCGCTTTTCCACTACATCATAAATGCTCTACACCCATCTCCCACTCAAAACACCCATCTTCCCCTGAAAACACCCATCTCATCACCCCTCCCCAATAAATTAACCCACATCCTCCTCCCCAACAAGTTAACCCATCTCTCCAACAAGTTAACCCATATCCCCTCTCCAACAAGTTAACCCATCTCCCCAACAAGTTAACCCATCTCCCCAACAAGTTAACCCATCTCCCCAACAAGTTAACCCATCTTCCTAACAAGTTAACCCATCTCCCCAACAAGTTACCCATCTTCCCAACAAGTCAACCCATCAACCCATCTCACCCTCCCCAACAAGTTACCCATCTCCCCAACAAGTTATCCTATCTCCCCAACAAGTTAACCCATCTCCCTAACAAGTTAACCTATCACCCCCAACAACCCATCTACTTTTAGACATCTGCATCTTTTTATTACACTTCAGAAACTGGCAGCCCAGCGAGCAAATGGTGGCCACTGGACCAGCGCCCTCTGGATATGATACAACAACATATCTCATCCCATACCACTGGATTTGCCAGAGGGTAGAAAACAAGGTATGGTTCCACATACATAAGTTTTTTTTTTTTCATTTTCAAATTTGGTCTGTATTCAATAACATAATAAGTCAATATTAAGAATTTATCAATTTCAATATGAACTCTTGTACATGTAGATTCACATTGTTATAATTTATACTCGATTTGCATTAAAGGCAGGGAGGTAAATAACACGAACTGTGTGGGCCATGGCCCACCCAGTAAATTCAGTCTGTCCAATGACCCAAAATGGCCCACTCAGTAAATTATCTGGCCCAATAATGTACTATTGATAAAGTTGCAGTATTTCATGAATGCTAATAAAATAGTCACTGATTAATCTTTGCAGCATTCCTAGTCCACGTGCATTCTTAATACTGTGTAATCTATGGTCAATACGATGAAATGAAAAAACAACTCTGTAATTAATGTCGTCTAAATTAGACTTAGTCAAAATTAACAGAATTACTTTATCGGTGTACATTTAGGAACAGTGTAGAAGAACCATACAGTATAAAACAAGGCGAACTCGTATTTACGCAATGCGTAAAATATGACCCCGCCGAATGTCGCGATCACCTCCCCAACACCCCGCAAAACCCCACCCCCTCCCAATACCCCGCAACACCCACCCCCTCCCCAACATCCAACCCCTTCTCCAACACCCCACCCACTCCCCATGGCATAGTAGTCTCATGTAGCAAAGGAATTTTGCCTATCCGACGTACCGCTCATTTGCATACTCATTTGCCCGAAATAAGCCCAAAATCTAATCAGGTTCAGAACGCTTCAGCCCGCTTTCTTCCAGCAAGTTACATCATTATACGCCTTACGGAACTCCAGAAAACTTGTACACAGGCCTTGCAGGAAAAGTTTCATAAATTATGCAAATTAGTTACAAAAGTAATATATTTTACACCCAAAATCTAATCAGGTCGAGAACTCATCAACCCGCTTCTTTCCACCAAGTTACATCATTGTTGCCTTTACGGAACTCCAGATAAATCGTGTACAACATGGGTTAACATTTTATCACGGACGAACGAACGGACGGACGAACGAACGGACGAACGAACGGACGGACGGACGAACAAACGGACGGACGGACGCTGCTCATTTCATAGTCCCCGTTCCGAACTCGTTCGGCGGGGACAAAAACACATTTATAGTACTCAGTAGGCCTACAAATTCTCTCAGCATGGCTCCATGGGGATAAAGCGAAGTTGCGAAAAATATCTTATCAAATCTGTACAAAAGTGCACATAGAACAATTCAGAAAAAGTACAGTAAACAAAATTAGGTTTTTTACTTGGCCCTTTTACTTTCAAGTAACATTCTATTGTTAGGTGACTTCTTAGATAGAGTAAAATTATTCTTCCCTATTACACCTAATTGGAAGGACAGTCTAAAACTTCTATCACAGCACCATCATCACCCATTACTATTAGAAGGCTCATCCAATATGGCATGATATTGGATAATGGCATGATTCCCCTCTCTACCGAGAGTTATCACCGAGTGCATGTATACTTACCTTGTCCAAGCTTAACTATGCACCATCAATTGTTAGCTGGCATACCTATTACCACACTTTAATGGGTACTTACATTGAATACTTACATTCTCCCTTTCATTCGGGATTCCGCGTTTTATACTTGCCGTGTTTGCATTACACTTTTCCATTCGGGATTCTGCGTTTTCAACTTGCTGTGTTTATCTTTTACGATATCGCATGAAAACAGTCGAAATGATGTCCGAACCAAGCGAATAGTGAAAATAACTGGTTATCGGAGCCAAAAAACCAGTAGGAAAAAGGTTAGCAGTAATGTAGAGGCTGTTCTGCGCTAACCTGGTGTGGAATTTTAATCAAGGGGACCGATAATTCGGCCACTTATGTCGCAACCAAATGCGCAACAGAAATGTCAAAGCATGTGCGCTGTGACCGGCTCTAGTGCCGGGCGCACCGATTACTTTTTCTGTGGTATCAAGGAAGTTAAGGTATGCCAGCTAACAATTGATGGTGCATAGTTATAAGCTTGGACAACGGTAGTATAAAGGAGCGCTGGATAGATTCAACACAAATTCCATCTTTTATTTTACACAGGATGAGAGAAGCCAGCCTTCCATGGTGGAAAAAAGAAAAATAAACCAAAGAGGAAAGCCACCAAACCAAAGCGAGGAGGGGCCCAAAAGATGTGTGAAATCACAGACGTGGGAAAGGACAAGAGAAAGTGCAAAAGCAAGGAGAGAGGCAAAGGGTTAGGTAGCAATAACAAAGAAATACACGTATGTGTCAAGGACAAAGGAATTGATGGACCTGCAGAAAAGGAGGGTGAAGTCAAGGGAGTAAAAGGAGAAATACGTTGCAGAGACAGACAGATGGGTGCAGTTGAGGGTGACCAGAAAGGGGTCGGATGCAATGTTAAACAGGATGATGAGAGCAAAAAGGAAGGGAGTGATACACAGACGTATGATGGCAAATGCAATGGAGTGGGATGTAATGTCCCACAGGTGAGCAAGGTTAAGAGCAAAGGGGAGCAAGTCAAATGGGTTGGTAAGGTTAAGGCCGTACAGGAAGGGGCCGATCACAACAATAAACAGCTGCATGAGGGCAAAGTGAAGGGAGTGGGATGTAATGCTAAACAGGTGAGCAAGGTCAAAGGCAAAGGGGACAAAAATGAAAATGATATCAATATAGGAAAAACAGATGCCTATGTAAAATTTGGTACAAGGCTCTCGGGTGGTGGCCAACCCGACTACATTGATTTAGATCAAGTGCCATCTTTGCCTTTATCAGAATATGATGCAACACATATTCGCAGGTTATTTGCAAATAAGCAATATCCAACACCTGTCCTGTCTACAAAGATCAAACTCCTTGAGTTAAATAACCAGATTCAACTATCAGATCCACATAATTCAAAA
Source organism: Ophioderma brevispina (assembly GCA_023653785.1). NCBI lineage: Eukaryota > Metazoa > Echinodermata > Ophiuroidea > Amphilepidida > Ophiodermatidae > Ophioderma > Ophioderma brevispina. Next base: position 107,729 of record JAMKCH010058598.1, on the reverse strand, counting down.
TGTATGCCTCCTTATAATCAACTGCAACAACTGATATCATCTCTAGAAAGTAGTCCACAGAGACTGTGATTCAACTGGATTATGGTTGTTATGATCTCCAAGGTATTATGCAATTTAGGGTTATGACTAATGCAAAGGTTAGAACTTACAAAGTTAATGCAGAAATGGCTTGGTTTTCCAATCCATTAAATCTTCTTTTCCAACCTGTAAAAAATTTAGACATGAATGTTATCAATGAATTTCTAGACATTTTGTTGGATAATGCACCTGGTAAACTGATCTCCTTGGGTGCATCTGAACCAATTTCCATTGACGCATTGAAAGATCTAGCATGCAACAGATGGCTTAATGATGAAGTGATTTCTGTTATAGAAGAAATGATCAATTCACATTTCCATCATTCCATATTGGTCACAAATTACAATAGAATAAATGACATGAGCGCATTTGCTAAAAGCTTGAAATCCAAATGTGACAACAGCGACGTTGATAATTTTCAGGCAATATTTGTATTCCATGTACTTACAGTCGAGGGAAAGACCTATTTGTATCCTGTTTCAGTGGGGGATACTCTCTACCATCCAAACCATTTCACTTTTGCTATTTACAACATTCACGACAACAGAATAACATATGCAGATATAAAAGGGGGACCAATTCCTGAAGGCTTTCAATCTGATTTCAAAGTAGTGCATGAAATGTTTCATGATTCCGGACCATCGTACTCCTTTTGTCATCAGCCAAATAGTTTCAAGGAGATAGACGGCATATTAGTACATAGGTGTAATAAGTATTGCTCTAGGTCTTATCCCATTCAAGAATGTACTTCCATATGTGGAGTTGCAGTAATAATTGGGATTTGTATTTTTGCCTTTGACAGACAAGGATTTGCCAGTCTAACATCAAGCAGACCCAGTCTAAGTCGGTCATTAGCTACCAAATACTTACATCTTAGAAAAATATCAGAACAGTCCAAGTTTTTGCGGTATGTCATTATGACCTGGTTAATGGAGAATGAAATTGACTTAAGTTACCTGCAAAGATGCAATTCTTCACAAGCAGATATCCAATCAAGCAGCACTTCTTCCAAAGCAACTCCACCTGATAATAAGGTCTTCTCTAAGAATACTGCTAATGTAGTATCACCTACTGAAACAAGAAGAACAAATCAAAAGTTACACACGCTTCCCACAGACATCAAAGGATGCAATGCACCAATAAAAAACCAGTTGAATGAGCAGTCAATTATACATAAAAAAAAAGCAGGCACAAATGCAGACGTCGATAGTATTGAATAAAAACACACAAGCGCAGACACCTATTGTAGTGAAAAAGGTACAAGCATTGAAGCAGTCACCTAAAGCTGTGAAAAAACACGCAAGAACATCATCTAGGCCCAAATTTGATCTTTCTCAAATCAAAGATATGATCAAATCTCACCAATTTACTTTAACGTCTTCAAGGAACAAAAGGTATATTCGTTTGAGAGTGATAACACACACAGGAAAATCTCCCACTAAACATTTTGAATGTTCAGATCAAGGATTCAATGACATGTCTTGTGTGCAATCTATCCAACATTTCCTTACAAATTCTGCAAGACAATGGCTAGAAGGCACATTAACATGGAAGTATGCATGTGAAATAAGTGATGGCATTGATGCCAAGAGATACTTGGATCAATTTAAATTTCAATTACACCAAACAAACATGGATTAAATCAAAAGAGATTTGCCCTAAATATGATCCAGACACATTATCTGTATCTGTAACAAGTCATCCAGCATGGGGGAAAACACATAGAATCGATGAAACATATGATATCAATAATCTAAATACTAACCCGAATAGTGAAGTACCAATTGTCACAATCTACATAAGATGTTCATCACAATCCCCAGTGTGTTCAGGAGCCTGTGGTGTTTTGCTAAAAGATATTAATCAAAACGTGCAAACTCACACCCTCAGTAGCTGTCCAAGTTGTCATATACCTTTACAAATTAAAGCAATATTAGCACATTTTTTTGAAGGGCGCCCCCAATTTTCAAAATTTTTGAGATTTGTGCACAGTTGTGTTGGGAATTGGCTAATAAGCCATACCTGTGAACGGTAAAGCTCAAAATTGTGTAGTTTTCTCAAAAGAAGGAATTATGTAATTAATATCGGGAACCACAATAATAATTCAATGAATACTGGAAACGCCAAATTTATGTCCTTCCAGTGTGAAATTGAGCCATCTCACAAAAATAACCTTTAAATCTGATCTGTGTGACCCGACAGAACAGCTGATCGATGAGTACGGACACGAAGACGCACAGATTCATTCTTAGGGACAGAAATTTGGCCTTTCCGAGTGGCCGTTGAATTATTACGGGGATCCCCGATAATAATTACAAAATTCCTTCTTTGTAGCAAATACGCAATTTTGAGCTATACCATTAACAGGTACAGTTTACCGGCCAAGTACCAACACACCCATGCGCAAATCAAAACAACTTTGAAAATTGAGGGTGCCCTTCAAAAAATGTGCTAATATTGCTTTAATTCTACCTTTTGCTCAATGTGTAATGAAAGCAACACTCAACATTGGCACACTATAGATAACAGAACTGTTTGTAGAGCTTGCTATCAATACTTTAGACAATATGGAAAACAGAGACACCAGAATTTACTGAACAAACAAAAATCAAAGCCTCTCTATGTAGATCACCTAAAATGTAAGTGGCAAATAAAACTGGTTAAGACAGCCAAAATACCAACAAAGTGGAAAGTTTATAACCACATTGACAACAATAAGTATCACAAGACCATAGACAACCCACAACAACTTCACAAAAGGCCATCACTCACAACCAGAGACAAATGGGATACTCTTCGTTCAGTTACAAAAACAACACCCAACCAAATAGCCAGTACAGAGTTACGAAAAACATCAGTAAATGCATCTGGATTTCAAACATCCGAAGATCATTTGATACAAATAAAAAACAGATGCCATGTTATTGATGTGCATGATATACAGCAGGGCATGGGTACTGGGCATACAATACGAAATGTACAGTCAGATTGGAGAAAAACAGAGTTAATTCTAGAGAACCATTTCAATGATGTCTTGTTTTTTCAGAGGGGAGACAGTACAATTAACCGACAGTATCACATTGTACTTGCATGTAATGAAAGTCTTGAAAATTTGAGAAAATATGGGAAATATTTAATTGGATATGATATCAAACAGGATTTCAATGATGTGCGGTTTAAGACTGGGTTTGTCACTTATGCAGATAGGGAGGGATGGGGCAGGACTGGGGCGATTACTATTTCCAATGTAGAGACTGAGCATGCACATAAATTACACCTCCAAATTATCTTTGCTAATATTCCATGCGAGAATGTGAACTGTGACCACAGACGAGAGTTATACAGCCTCAATGATAATTGTGGTTTTTTTTTGGTACAGACCATGTGCAATCTCATCACCAATTCGACCAATTGTGCAACATGATAAAGCCCAAGACATACGCAGTGCAGTTAGGAGTCTATCACTCGATTCGACACTTTGTAACTTCCATGCTCTTCAAGCACTTCGAACATTCATAAGAGGGGATCCCAATTTACACTTGTTTATAAGACCACTGGAGATAGGATTCAAATGTGTAATGAGCGCATGGGATCTTGATACAGCTGAATCATTGATAAAAGAATACATACAGTTCATTAAAAACATATCCAACTCCCTGTTGATGAACTAACAAGGAGAAATTAATTGATTATTTGCAAAAATATTGGTTCTGTCCTCTTTGGAAGAACACATTTACAGCCACTACAATATCAGCTCTTCCTATTTCTGAACGTGCAAACTCATTGATTTATACCAACAATATAACAGAGCGGCGTTTTTTAGATGTAGATGTTACAGAAAACAACAAATTTTTGAACAAGTCCCTGGCAGCAATTATTTGGAAGTTCATTGATCGAACCTTGAATAGGGACACACAGAGAAGCAGATCATCTGCTCAGAAATATATTGCACAAAAAAATAAGAAAATGAATACATGCAAGATGGCTGTAGAATTGCTAAACAACAACAACATTGTACTTGTAGATGAATGGGACAAACATGGGTGGATTTTGGTTGAAAAAAATGATGGAACCCGAGAAGCACTTGATCAACTTTCAGACAATTATTTCTTGGGAACAGATGGAGAAAATGATGATGACAGTCCACATTCACTCAGCCAAACCTCACAAAATCTGAAAAAACTAGAACAACAGATAGCATTAGAACATGGGTATGATGTTACTAGTAAGTGCAAGCAGATTATTTTTGAGTTATCACATTTGGCTTATCTTATGTTCAAGAATGAATTGATCAGACATGCTCAAGATTGTATTTCCAGTACAATTACAAACCATCATATCAACTTGAATTCATACCATATTGTTAATATATACTATTGTGTCTGTTCATGTCCTCAATTTATTCTGAGAGGCCAGCATCACTTATGTAAGCATATACTAGCATGCGCAGCTCATATACTCAGAAATAAATCACCAGAAAGTGCATGTATTGGTAGATCGAAAACCAGCACAATTACATGTAAATCACAAAGCAGATCAGGAAATGAACATGAAAATTTACTTGAAAATGCAAAGTCAATTGTACCCCTCTGGCCATCATATCACACAGAACAAAGCACATCAGAACCCAACTTTGATTTAAGAAATAAAGGGTGATGCAGTATCCTTTATGGGTGAATAATGTGTCCGAGGTCGGAAAAAAATAAATAATGGACGAGGCGCAGCCGAGTCCATTATTTAATTTTTTCCGGCCGAGGATACATTATGAGCCCATAAATAATACTGCAAACCCTTTATTTCTATTCTATTACCGAAAACAGTGTGATATAATGAGAAAATGCATTCGCGGCCCATTATTGCAGAATAATGGGCAGTAATCTGACCAATCAGAATGCTGCATTTTCAATAATGGGCAGCAGAGGTAATAGAATTACTAATGAATATGTTACAGGATGCACACCAGGTTTCAATTGATAACAAGCCAACATTTTTGTTAAAAGAGTTGAATTCAAAGGACAGTGAAACAGATGCAATCAAGTCGTATCCAGGTCCCCTACCAAAACGTGCACCCCATAATTTCGGATTTAGAAATACACATGGTCCCTCAAAAGAGTCAACTTACACGTTAGTTGACACTAGTGAACGACCTGAGCAGGACCCCTACAAACCCAATGTCAGTTTCCCCGGTAATACTCGGAAAAGACATGGTGGACGTCAGACTGGGAGAAAGTCAATTAGATCTGCTGCACGGATTAATTATGACAATGTTGTGTCTGATGCACTACAAAAAATGTCACTTTTGGCAAGAAAATCAAAAAATGTAGCTTCTCAGGAATCCAACACCACTTCAGAAACACCATCACAATCACAGGAGTTTCCTAGTTCAGAATCGCTTGGCATTTCAGAAATGGGAAAAAATCATTCAATCCCAAGTCACAAAAAGAAAATGATCAAGAATAAATCGCTCATCAGTGGAAGCATCATGTGTTTTTATTGTGTTTCTTCAGGAAAAAGAAAACAAAACGTTTTCCGTACTCAAAAAGAACTTGATGATCATATTAAAAGATCACACAATAAAAACACTATTGTTTGTGCTGAATGTTATAGCTCTGACAATAGAGTAATTACTCAATTTAAAAATGAAATGGCACTTAGAGAACATCTTGCCACTTATCATCAGAAACTGCCGACGGTAAATTTATCTCGGATTAATCAGGATATAAGTAACAAGCTTGCAGCATCTGAAAACCTCTCCGATTTATCACAAGAAACAAATAAACCTGGATTGGTGAATTTGGTTAAATCTAGAACCCATAAACTCTCTCGATCAAAGAGAAAAAAATCACCAAGTGATTTACTCTTTACAGAAACCAATAAAAAAAAAGGTTAAAACAGAATATGACATGGGTCAAGAAAGAGAAACAAAGTGCAAAACATGTCTCTGTAATATTGATCTTCATCATGATGACTCATACATTTACTGTAAAGAGTGTAAACTCCCAATACATGTGAAATGCTCAAGTGCAACACCAAATGGAAATGGTGAGACTGACTTCCTTTGTAATGAATGTGAAATTGCACTGACACTTGTCAGTTTGCAATATGAAGCTTAAAGGAGCTGGTTCTGATTTTAAAATGTATTTGTTTTCTACTTGATATGAGAGCGTGGGAAACAAACTTGTGGTTTTGATGGTAGAAGCAATAATGCATTTTGCAAAGTCCTATTCAAATATTGATGGTTAACCATTAAAATGGCATTTTTTTACCTAGCCGTGTGCGTAGCACGGCTAGGTCTTGTATTTGTGTGATTTCCTTACCTAGCTACGCACACGGCTAGGTCTTGTATTTGAGTGAGTTCTTTCTTTGTTTCTTTACCTAGCCGTGTGCGTAGCACGGCTAGGTCTTGTATTTGTGCGATTTCTTTACCTAGCCGTGTGCGAAGCACGGCTAGGTCCTGTATTTGTGCAATTTCTTTCTTTATCACATACTTCCGGTTGTTTCAAAATGCAACTAGTGCCAAACCCTTATGCCGAATTTGACCAGATTTGCTCAGAATGACCGTTGACCCAAGCTGCATATGTGGTGTACTCAGATTGGGGTCAACGGTCACGTAACCAGAAGTAGCCGCCATTTTGTAAAAATCTTTAAAAGCCTACTTGTCCTACAGACAACAAGCTATAGATTCCAAATTTGTTTACAAGAATCATTAGACCAACCTTCATATAGGATGTACACAGATAAACGATCGGAGTTCATTAACATTCAAAAAGGCGGCCATATCTAATTAATATGCAAAAATGCTATATCTCAAAAAGACTTGGATAGGCGATGTGAGACGAATCATATGACAGAATATTGGCTCCAAGGGTCATCTGTAAGATATGCAAATGAGCTAATTAATATGCAAAAATGCTATAACTCATCAACCAAAGTAGATATTTTTGTCAAATATGTTCACAAGAACCACTGGGAAAAGTTCTATTACTAAGGTGCACAATATGGGGTCAAATGTCAAAATGGGGTCATCTAGGGGTCAAATATAAAAGAAGCTTAATTGACCTATCCAGCTATGCCATCTTGTAGGCATCAATGAAAAGTGAAAAAGAGTCCACAGTGACACTGCTCTGTGAGCCATCGTTAAGGAGTCAAAGGTCAAATTGACACTCGGGCATAGTATCCTGGAGTCGTCTAGTTCATTGTCTATGGTCAGTGCACATAGGGTGTAAACAAAATTTTGATCAGTGATCAGCAAGTGGTCATTTCAGCCAAAGTGTCCCTTAGCACGACATTTAAACAGATGTTACGCATAGTCAGCAAGTGATCATTTTATCCCCACGGCTAGGTTCGTGCTCTTCGCGCACAATTTGCCTCTAGTTCTTTCTTTCTTTCCCACGCACTTCCGGTTGCTTCAAAATGCTATTAGTGCCAGATGCTTGGTCGGATTGAACCAAGAATTGGCCACAAGAACCCTTGACCCAAGCTTCATATAGCCTGTAAACAGTTTAACCACAGGGGTCACATAAGGTCAATAGTGGTCATTGTCGCGTTAACCCCCCTTTTCCTTCTTCTCCCACAGTTTGCATGTGCTATCGATGCCATTTGGTCATAATGTTTGCCAGGTGACTGGCCATATGGGGTGTACACAGATTTTTAATCCAAAGTCATTTAGGGGTCAAAATGTGGCAGTCTTTCTAACCCCTCTTAATATTTCAAAATGCTACTAGTGTTACACAGTTAACGTGATCTTGACCAGACTTCGTCCGAATAACCCCTGACCCAAGTGCCATACAGGGTGTTTACAGATTGTGGTCAAAGGTCACGCAGGGGTCATTACAGGTCATGTTGCGCTAACCCTCCTTTCTGCTGTTTATGCCATAAATCAATTGCTATAATCACTAGACTTGGTCAGAACACATCCTGGCCCAAGGCCCATATGAGAGTATTCACAGATTTTTGATCAGTTGTCAGCAAGGGGTCATTTGGGGTCATATCGTGATTTTATATATCCAAGCGGATTTGCACACAGATTCTTCAAAATGCAATATTTTCAGCCAAAATTAAATGTTCATGTGCAAAAGACATCAGACGTGATTGAGTAACAAAATCAGCCTGTTCCATCAACGAGAAATGACCTCAAAATCATATGGTTATGTACTAAATAAGATAGGCCTAGCGAAAACCTGAACGTACATTGACAAAAGGATATTAATGTTCAAAAGACTAGGAATATAAAGTGATCACTTATCACGCTTGCTTACCGTCGTGAGCGGTATACACTAAAAACACGACGGTAACACAAAAACATGAATATAGAGGGCGTAATGTACTCTTGTTGCTTGCGACAGGGGAAGAGAGCCAAAAAATCCCAAATTTAGACATCGCCATTGGTTTAACACGTAAAAAGGCCATCTCGCCAAAAAATTTTGAAATTTGTATGTTGTCAAGGAATATCTTCTTATTCACTGTTGGAGCTGAAGAATCAACTCCACTGTAAAGGGTTATTTCTGATTTTTTGTATGAAGAAGGGATGTGGACGTGCTCTTTGTATCCTCTAAAATCTACATGTGTGATAGTTTATGGATAGATGTGAAATTGTTATGTCATAAAGATATTTACTCAAATAAGATAGGCCTTTACGGAAACCTGAAAGTGCATTTAGAAAAGATATGTTCAATACAGTAGAAATACAAGGCGATATGAGCGGAAATTGCAGAAAATGTTTTCTAGAGGCTTGCTGGTTAACAGTTTCCTTAAATCGTTATATGTGTGTATTGAATCAATGGATGTTTAATGTGACAGGAGGAGATTTTTTTAGGATACAAATTTCTCTCAAATTGCACTTTATCGGTTGCAATGTAGACCACCTACCGATAATGTTTCAAAGGTTTATTGGACAAACAAGCACGAAAGAAAAATGCAAACCTTGTTTTGAACTGGCCTGGTATCCTAATCGTCCATATAGGAAACCATGCTTTGAATTTGTCGTGCATGACAGAAATGACTAAATCATCTCATTACATGAAGACGGCATATTCGGCTTATTCACTTCAGTCTTCAGGTGTGATCTAATACATTGATAAGCATTCCAAATATGCCAAAAACATGGGTTCGAAAAAAATTGATGGCGCTTTCCTCTGGCGGTGTACTATAAATATTCCTTTGAAAAGGAAAGGACGAGCATAGAGGAACTATCCATATAAATGGTTTGCGAAGGGTAAAGTAAGATGATTGTAGACCAGTCTGGGCAATTTCAATAGCTACCCTTATTATATTTCTTTTATTGACAACAGTTTTGATTTTTGTTTTAAAAACCTTTAAAAAGTTGTATGAATTTGAATTGAAGGCACTATCAGTGATTTGCTCAACCAGAAAATCAAAAAAAAAAAAAATCATAAAAAAATCAGATTTGGCATGTTCGTAACAAGTTTAGTTATGCTAATATACCCCACAAGTTTTAGGACCAAAGGCAACCTAATAAGAAACACAAGACACTTACTACAACACGTAAATGAATGGAGATTCATATATTTGGACATTGTTGTTTTCTTCCGTTTCTATCAATTTTTCGCTTAGAAAAATTAACTTAAGAGAATTCTACAGACTTAGTCTTCACTTTTATAAGCTATTCCTGTAAAAATATGTTTACTCTTTTGGATGGATTACTGATCTGTCTTTAATCGTTAGTCAAAAATGCCTTGATTTTTATATACGACATTATCTATTTCTTTCCGACCTCTGAAGATCATAATGTGTAGTATTGTGGAAATATAACTGCTATAGCCTAGAAGTATAACCATATTCATACCTTTCAATTGGAAATTTCTATTTTGCACGCCCTTTCCTTTTTAAAGGAATTTTTATTCATTCTACCAGAGTAACCAGCTACCCTCCTCATCAGATTCCCTTAGAAACCCAAAGGGGGTGCCGGTTTAGCTGCCGGCCCATTTCATGATTACATGTAGGTGCCACTTTTTGAATTTTGTCTTTTTCTTCCTAGCATGTTCAAAATTATTGGATCAGAGTATCATTATTGTGGGTTTTCTATTCCTCCCTATGGGCTCTACCTCCCATAGCTTAACCAACTTGCTCCTGTTACAAGTTTAGGTGTTGTGATATCATAACATGCCTAAAATGACCATTTCTAGTGTCAACTGGAAATTAAGGTTATTTTTGTCAAGCTGCCATTCTTCAACACCCACATTTGCCCTATTCCTCTACTTTATTTTTGTTGGAGAATAAGTCCCACTTTGTATTAAGATCAAAATTGGAAATAGCTTTTTCTTGTATAAGTATGATATGCACGCAAAATTCAGTTTGTGGATGTGACATTGTCCGTTCACTTTTACACACATTTTAAAGTGGTTCTTAAAACAAACATCAATTATTTTCTTGTCAACAAAAAATATTGTCAATTGATAAATTATGTCCTAAGATTATTGGACTAAAACACTGTTGTTATTGCTCACTCTAATTTTTGTTTACAGCAAAATGGATGCGGAGCACTTATTGTCCATTCACTTATTTTGTCACATCCACCATATTTTAAGTAGAATTTTGGGTGTAACAAGAATGAAATATTCCACTTGTAATATTAATTTTGAAATACATTTGGAAGAGCTTTATAATGGTACCCTACACATTAGGATCATACAATCTTTATGGGCCGGGCAATCATTTTAATTTGTCCGTTCACACTTGTGACATTAGTCACATCCGTCACATCCAAAACAACTTTCTTTCACTGCTCAAATATAAATATAATTAGTGTACCCAATTTTAGTTATTTTGTTAGAGCTATTTGGTGTCACTAAAAAGCACAATGAGTTATGTGTCCTATTATGCTCTTTAAATTAATGCCAGACCACTAAAAATGTATCTGTTCACACCCATAAGTCACATCCATCAAAAAGGAGTTTTTGGATAAAATGCCTATCTAACTCCTCAACTAAATTGTTTGATTGGCTTTTTCACATTGTATGGGTTATATTTTATAATGTCATTAAGGTTGCTTGATGTATTTCCGAACCATTTCCATTTTTCAATTTTTCATAAACACTGTCTTTTAGCTTTGCTCAGTAATGCATGGGCTTATGAAACATAATTTGAAGCAAAGAGGCCAGAAAAACATTTTAAATTAAAAAATGTGATAGGTTCATGTCAAAAAATTCAGTTGGACTGAATAAAACATAATTATTCAGATTAAACAACTACTCATAATAATGCAATTGTCCGTTCACAAGAAAGAAATGTCTAGTAGGGTTATAAATCAGAATCCCATTCTAGAAGTTTGGGGAAGAAGGTTTGAAGATGTTTTTCTATAGTTTGAAGGGTGCTGAATCAGAATATTTGGGTCCAACCTCTGGGAAATGTGGGGAACTTTGTAAAATAAGGGGGTAAATTTTGTACAGGGGTAAATTTGAAATCAAGTCAAATTGTGTTTAAATGTACACCAATGTGTTTGTCTCATTATAAGGATTAAAAAAAGGTATAGTTTGTACAGCTTCCGACCTTTAGTTAAACAGGTACAGCCCTATTAAGGTTCAAGGTCATCCCCTGGGTAAACGTTACCCAGTGCTCCGATTGCGTTGAAACTGGTGTCAAATTGTTTGTCTTGCCTTATATTACAATGTTTGGCATTTTGGTTTTGTAATTCATGGGCAAAATGTAACAAGGGTCTACAGGGGTCTATAGGGGTCACCAAAATTTGACCTCAAATTGTATACAGAGCTGTCACCCAAAGAATTGAAATTAATTTTCTGCTTCAGTATGACCAGGGCAATAATTTGACACCGGTTTCAACAAAATCTGAGCACTGGATTTTTTTTGCCCCAGAATGACCTTGAACCTTATCAGGGCTATAGCCGAGTAACTAAATGCCGGAATCTATACAAACTATACCTTTTTTTAATCCATATGATCAGACAAATACATTGGTGTACATTTAAACACAGTTTGACCTGATTTCAAATTTACCCCTGTACTAATTTTACCCCCTTATTTTACAAAGTTCCCCACATTTCCCAGAGGTTGGACCCAAAAATTCTGATTCAGCACCCTTCAAACTATATAAAAACATCTTTAAACCTTCTTCTTTAAACCTTCTTCCCCAAACTTCTAGAATGGAATTCTCGTTCATAACCCTACTAGTCACATCCACCCCTAAAACTAGCCAATATACTGCTGATTCCCAATAAAAGTGTTTTGAAATATTCTACTGTGTTGTAGGAACTCATAAAATGTTAAATCTTCAAGCATTCTTTAGTTGAAAACACTTATTCAACATCATTAGTTGTCCATTCACATTGTAATATGTCGCATCCAACTTTTTACAAATATTGATATTAACTATCTATTTATCCTGGCCAGCTGGCATTATTTGTCCCTATTACCTATACCAAGAGCTTTAAACCATTGAATTATCAGAGCCATACATTGATTATTTTCAGAGTGAAGTAAACTATTAGTAGTCAATTCCCATTTTTGGTCACAAAATACACCTTGAATTTGCCATATCTGTGAAATAACAACCAAATTTATTCAAATTTGTTCTAGAGGAAGCCTGGGGCATACTTTCTGTTGCCCAATGTCCATTGTCATTATATGGACAAGTCAATGTACGTTATTCATTTGTAATTTTGAATTCATTTTTCAACAAAATTACCCAAAATTAAACAAGTAACTTGAATTTTATTTGAGAGAGGTGAACAATTAAGCTAGCCAGAGGTATTTTTATGAAAACCTGTAGCCTTGGCAAGAAGAAAACGAGTAGTAAACAACTGTTAACTCACTTTGAAAAATAAACCCTCAGTTGACAAAAAGTGGTGCCTAATTGTGAAACGGGCCTGCTGACAACTCGGCCCTGGGACAGGTAGAACTGGTTACCAGGATACCAGTAGCAGGCCCTTAAAGGAAAACTGACCTGACAAAGTAGGTTTAAGTAGGGAATAATCAACAAAGCGATGTGGCTGTAATTCATGCAAAATATGATCCCTCAACAGGTCATTAATTGGAGCATTTTTAGCTTTTAAGTGAAACTCCATGGTGAAACTGATAGACATCCAAGAGTTTAAATGTGATCTCTTTCTAGCATCTCTTACAACCTGACTGCACGAGACTCATTGGTGCTTTGCATTAAAATTGTGCCTTGTTATACCTCCTTATTTAGCAAGCTTTATACTGCCTGCATAGCTGATATAGGCCCAAACTTTAAACGTAAAACATATCCAGTCTGACCTTTTGAGATGTTATTGATTTTGTGGATACAAAATGCCTCCTTTCCCAAACAGTGGACTGTGTCCAAATTTTTTTTTTTCAATCTCTAGCCTGTGAGGGTCTTTATTGTTTTCTTATTATGCAAACAAGTACAAAATACACTACATTACACAAATAACATCAATAGTGGAAGAAACTATGTACCTATTAAAACCAAATTAAAAAGAGCGTATCAGCTCATCACTAGCATATTGAGAACAGGTTTTTCCTTTTGTGCTATATGAAGACAACACTTCATAAAATGACAAGACGGTTTACGATTGTCATGTTAGTTAGACCTAAGTTTTAAATCCGGTTTTGTCCCGTCAACGGGGTGGTCGGATACACCTCACACTCAGCAACACTGCTGTGTGAGGATTTATTGGAGCAAAAGATAATTGACCGGATGCCCTTCCTGACGCCAATCCACAGTTTTCGGTGGTGGGCCTAGCCTTTGGGCAACTATGCCCACCATACAAGGCAGCATGTGCTGGATGGCTGCCAAGCTCTGCAGAGCTGACACCCTTGTAGGACAGGTAGCTAGATCTTCTTTTTCATTCTACCAGGGTAACCAGCTACCCTCCTCATCAGATTTCCTTAGAAAATCGATGGGGGTGACGGTTTAGCCTCCGACAACTCGGCCCTGGGACAGGTAGTACTGGTTACCAGGATACCAGTAGCAGGCCCTCAAAGGAAACCTGACCTGACTATGCTTAATTGCTAAATACATACAAGGCTATTTAAAGGTACATTTCATGATCATGGTACCTCATTTTTTGTCAATGGTTCACCAGACACAACTGATAAGGCCTTATCAAAATAAAAAATTCAGCTGCCTGTGATGGCATAGCTGTTGTATCACAGTGCCTCACAGGCCACTGTGTTGCAATTCCTGTACATTTACTGACAGAAAAATACTAAATTACAGACATTATGAGCCACCTACATTGCAGAACAATTTTCAGGTATGATCAAGTGCACATACACCACACCTGGGCCAACAACGACTCAAAAGATACAAAAAAAATCCTAACTTCCCAGAGGCAAGTCCGGGGGACGAGATCATGGATCACAAAATGTTCCTTTAACAATATTAGGCATCCATATACCATGCAGCACAATCTAAATACCACCTTGATGCTGTCATGTAATACTGATGCACCACACTCTTAAAGGGATTAGCAGTGATTATGCGAGAGAATCGAAAATATGTGGAAATGTTTTTTTTTAACTTATAAATCAGGGATAAGTGTGTACAATTCCAAATAACTGCTTTAATGTTGAAACAAACCACCAAATAGTGAAAAAATGAAGTATTTGAGGAAATTTGTCATACCGTCTCCCGAAAATAGACATAAAGCGACAGCATCTCGAAATCTGCACTAAACAGCTGATTGTGGTTTACACCAGTATTAAATAAACAAAGATCAATAATGTTTGTGTATTGATCACAGTGCTCAATTAATAATCACGTTGAAAATCTGTGATATTCACCGGGAAAGGCTTTTTTGATCTCAAGTCGGAATTCTGATACGCACATTTAGAAATTACAGAATCAGAAACGAAGTACTGCCTTGTCTTTAATACACAGATTTCAAGCCAACCACTTGCAGGTTATGTTGCTATGTAGCTACCACCTATTTAAGACCATTCTGACCATCACATTTGATAACAGGTGACTGACTGTGGTTTAATGAGTGTGTCAACTGTTGCATGCTAGTTAAAGAATCAACGTCAAACACAATAGGGGAGAAGAAAGGGATAAAAGTGGGGAAGGGATAGGAGAGGGAAGGGGTACGAGAGGGATTGAGTAGCAGTAGAAGGGAAGTGGTGGATGTTATGCAAGATTGGAAGAATTGAAAGAAGGAGAGGAAATTAGATAGCATTTGAGTAAAATGTGGACAAGGGTAGACAAAGGGTAGACAATATGTACAGTGTAAGTAAAAAAAGTACATGTACAACCAATTGAGCTATTTTTCATGGAAAACCCTCTGTGCTATTCATATATTTTCTTTCTGTAGTACATTCCCGTCTTGTTAGCTCTCATATAAAAATGACGGCATTAAAATTGATTAACACGTTCAAAAGTGAAAGTACCCAATGTGAAAGACCGAACAAGTTACATGCTAGAGTAACCCAAAGAGTGCTCTTGGTTGTATGTTCAGCTTTGAGATTTGCATTATATCCTTCATTAATTACACATTTGGAATAAATGTCAGGGAACACCAGTGACGTAACCAGTCTGTGGGTGAGGGGTGGGAGGAGGGGTAAGGCAGGATCCCCACTCAGAATCTTTGCACCCTCCTGGCCCCAATAGAGAAAACGAAAAGTAATAAATTGATAGTATTACAGTGTTCACCTTTGCAAAATGATGTTTTTGTGATGCCTCACAAGTTAAATGACTCCCACTGCCTGGTCCTCCTCCCAAATGAAAATGTCTGGTTACATCGCTGGGTAAAACTTAAAATGAAACCAGATATCAAAATAATATTTAATGAAATCCAATTTTTGGACTTGAAGCAACAATTGCAGCATTCTTTTCAACCTGCTTTCATGTAGTAAAACTGGATTGTGACAATTAGCGACACTGGGTCACTAGTGACCCCCCTGAATTCATCAGACTTTACGGAATAAACTGCAGAATTATGCGGTTTATTCCGTACAAGTCTGATGAATTCAGGGTGGGTCACTAGTGACCCAGGGTCGATAATTGTCACAACCCATTAAAACTTCCAAATACATGTATAGGGCTGCATAACAGATAAAGCATTAAAATGTTCCATTTTAAATATATCCTGTAAATCTAATTAAATCTTATCTACATTATCATTCAACACATGTCCTGTGTAGCATTTGAATACGACGCCAAAGAAATAAACCTGTTAATCTATTTTGAAGCCCTCACGCTGCATAGTAATGAGTTTACAGTTAGTGTGCAATTTGTTCGGGCCTGAAAATGGATACCTTCACAAAACAACTGTAGCCTTTGAATGGCTTGATCGATTTTAGAAATGTCAAATTATTGCGAAAGCTGATTAAACAGGCTATTTAACAGGAATTTGGTAAATTTCATTAAGGTTTCTTCATAAAAAATCCCTCATTTGGTTATACTTTCTCTGACTCACCCTGTATACAATGTACCTACATGTTCTCTCTCTCTTACACATCCCAATTGTACTTTGATACTGCCATTAGGCTTAAATATTGTACAGTTTAATTTAACTGCAATTTGATTATAAGGCAGGTAATTGTATTTGCAGGATTCACAATATGAGTACCATATTGTCTGTAATAAATAGGCCATTTACATAGACAAAAGTTGTCAATGAATTCACTAATACTCCATAAACCTAGAAGTACAAAGTAATCAAAATTAATCAATAAACTCCCACACCAGTCTCACAAGGAAGGCCCCGTTATTTGTTGATTTATATTTACCAGTATTTTGTGTATCAGTATATGAGATTTGTTTTGTTCTTACATCACGCGCTGTGACTTCAACGCATGAGATTAGAGAAGTATAGCGCATTTTGTAGTAAGGCGCAATAATGCTGCTTCGAAGTTTATGAAGTATAATAGGTCATAATTGAATTCATTTATATGTAAGTGTGGTAACAGGTACAGTCGTAATTAGGACGCAATTCAAATAGTTGAGTTTCAATTATGACTTATTCATTCATTTCATTTGAGGTGATTTGGAATAAGTCATAATTGTATTATGACTTTTGTGAGTGTAAACGAAAGTCGTTATCGAATTCAAGCTTACCGAGCATGACGCCTGATTCGAGACTGTACACTTCTGGCCTATCAACAAGCCATGTAATTCATTTTTCTGAATGTGAATTCAAAATCAGTGCATGTCTTCATGTTAGTTCCCTTTGTTTAGTTTAGGTGTTTAAAGGCTTTTAATTAAGTTAGTGCTTTAGTCAGAACTAATGGCCTTTGTTGGCCCATATGGCAAGATTCCCGCATTGCATTTTTTTTCGCAGAGGTAATGGCTCTCGCATGTCCCTACTTATTTCATTGTGTCGCCACTGCTTAAAAATTGTTCTAAAATAGAGACAATTTTGAATGGGTTCAAACGGCTGTGGCTTGTTGAAACATTGATCCTTTTTAATTCCTTTTTGTGCGGGAGCCATGGGTATTCCCAAACTGTTCTTGCTATGGTTTGCAATGAAATATAACTGTACAGGTGACCTATAATAAAGCCCTCTCTCTGGGGCATTTATTACGAACAATATGGTACTGTTTTGTTTATACTTTTGTACCTCTAGATCAAAATCTACTTTGTAAATGCTACATGTAATTAATGTACAAACCAATGCTAATTGAAAACTAAGCGTGAGCATCGACTTATTAAAAACAGTCTGTACAATTTTTTTGTAATAATGTAAATACCATTTGTAACCAAACTCACGAGATGGCTTATGAAAATGATTGATGTATTATTACTGATTGATGTATTATAAGAAAACAGAATCTATAGTCTGCATTCAACAGATAAATAATGTAGCCATTTAAATGTGTTAGATCTCTGTGAGATGGCAAACTTTAAGCTGTGTAAAAGTGGAGGTTCGAGTGTATTCTTGTAAAACTGTGCAGTTGTGCTCTTCAGTAATTTAGCCCTAACAGGTGGTACTAGGGATTCGCAGTTATTTTAGTAATGATAAATTACCCTTAACATTTTAGTCAAAAGCCTTGTGTGGATAAATACCGATTGCACATTTTCCCATCAAAAGATCACAAAAATATGGATGCTTATAAATACCTGCAAGGCATAATCCTACAACAAACAAATGCTAGAGTGCCGTTTGGCAAATATACCTTTAAATCTTGTACTCACAACAATGACTAAACTGCTATCTAAAAAATGTAAAAGAACAAAGGGGAAAACTGAATATGAGTACATACTGGATTTTTCCCCTCAGTAACCTAGGGATGTTGCCTGCCTGTGTAGTAGTTTCCATCGTAATAATGTAGTTACACGGTCATTTTGTCCAGGCCCATCGAATGAGTGCCTACAAGTACAAGTGCCTAAGGGGCATTTACAGTATGACTTATTATGGAGTTCTACTTGGGTACAGGCTTCGAATTACAAATTTAGAATTACATGACTGGTGCATGTAACTTTCAAAATTACATGCACAATGTGAAAGTTAATACACAGGCTAGTGTAAACATGGATTGGTGTTAATGCTAACCTTTATTCATATTGAGCTATGGTACGGGACATGACTATTGACAGTTGGCTAAACATTTATCATTTCAGCAATCAATTACTTTCTAATAGAAATAAGCTAAAATTGCATATTTTATGGATTCACAAAATTTAAATTTACATGCACTGTGATGCAGGATACAAAGTTACATGCATAGAGAGGAAGTTACATGCACCTGTGCATGTGTGCACCTGGGTAATTCGAACCTGCTTGGGTACAGTAAATGGTTAAATTTGCATGTGGACTTTGTGCAACTTGAATGTTTAAACAATATGGGTTACTTACTAATTGGGATTTTTTACATGTCATGTAAGATACCGACTGTGTGAGGTGAATTACCCAATTGTTCTCCTTCACTTGGATGTATCACCAAAACAATGTGTGAGCAGGGATTTCAGGGACCCGACCTCCTGTGTCAGGGAAGCTTGACTTCTCTTTCTGACCCGCAAGAAAAATTTCACCAAGGTTAAACTTGAGTCAGCTGTTTGAATAGTAGAAGCAAAAGGTACCAAATTTCAAATTGGCCCATGGAATGGTGGTGATTGATCACATTTACACGCAAGCACATTTGTTCAAAACTTCTAATATTTCCAGGGCCTTCAATAACAATTTGATGCTTCTTAAAGGGGCTGGATGACGAATGGGTGGGGTTGATGATTGGGTCACATTTACGTAAATTACAAAATGAAACCATAGAATTGCAGAATGTGTTACAACTCCATGTACTGAGACTTATAAAACAATGGATTTTATAACTTACTTAAAAGTTTATATTCACAAAATGTGGACATTTCTTGGTCACTTTAATTCCTTGTAAATATTTGCTAGAAGTGATCTGGCTGAGTCTGGCTCATGCCAACTGTATTCTGAATCACGATCAAAATGACACAATACAAACTCAATGACTCTTTCAAAGATGTTACTATATCGCCGTAATATTGTTTGAATATTCGTAACGCAGTACCAGGTGTGTGCGACATTACACTGGCGTATCGTATGCCTATTTTTATCTTTGTGTTTACGCGCTGTTTATAGCAGTGCGCCTTTCACGCACACACGCAGCAGATTGTTCGAATCAGTTCAAACAGTTATTACTGAGAGTATAACCAAATGTGAACCAGTAACTTTGGCAAGACAATTTCTAGTAACTGCAAACAACTCATATTTTGATGTGCAGCATCATAACCAAATATTTAACAGATAAGATGAAAAAAAAACAAGGCTTGTAATGATCTCTGGTTTAATGAGGTGAGCAGTAGAGATTAAGAATGATACATGTAGGTTAGAGGTCATCTTTGCAAAAATGACGCAACATTGACTGCCACTATGAACAAATTATGGAATTGATGTTAATGAAATATTAAATGACACTGAAATTCTTAACAGATTCTAGTTGACATGTCTTATCTTGTTTGTTGTAATGCTTCAGTATGGCATCTCAGGAATTCGTCAGACCAGTAGCCACCCCCTTTACACTGTTGAACATGCTACTGAAGGTCCCGATGGTACTCAGACGTTGTACAGTTTGGTTGTGCACAGAGCCAAAAATACTTCACCATTTCTACTTATGAAATACAAAAAAACAAATCATAAAAATGTCTTCAAAATTAAAACAGGACAGACACATACAATTTAGTGATTTTGTGATAAATCTGGAACTCAATAGATTACATGCACTGCTATACGCTAATTATTACAATGTTTGCTCCATTAAGTTAAAGATAAATTTCTTAAGAATGTGAAGGCATAAACACTTGGATTAGAGATTAACCGATTTTTGTACAGGACACTGGATCGGGGCCAATTTCGCTAAAATTGGGGATCGGTAAAAAGATGTCACAGCCGGCCGATTCTCCACGGAGGAGTGAAAGTAGGGGCTAAGTATTTAGGTATTTTACCATATAAACACTAGACAAGATAGTTGCTCCAAAGTTAACCTTAAATCTCCAAAATTCTTCTTAGGAACTTGTAGCAAATGTGGACCAGACATATTACAAAACGCATCGCCAATTCCTCCTAAGTTTAAAAATTTAAACCAACAGTTCACACAAACTAGTTTTTAGTAGGGTTTGTTGATCTTAATATATGGGTCAATAATTGGTCCTATACACTGCAAAAATAATCGCCGATCAGAGTGGCAGATGAACCCCTGGATTGGGTGTGTCCGGACCTAAATGAGATTAGCATGACTACAATTTCAGCACATTCCTAGATCCTATTCAGCTTCTTGCATATTGGATTAACCGTATTTTCTATTTCGACGAAACGCAACAGGCTCGTGAACCCATTGGATTGCCATGCCACACGCTTGATAACCTTTATCATTATTTTATCCCCTACAGAATAAAGTGTGTCATCCATGGTGCATTGAGCCTATTTCGTTTGTTTGTTAATAAAAACAGCCGCCAACCATTATAATTTAACTTTTATTACAACATCCTCTGCAAGCTCTTTATAACCAAGTAAGTTTGGTCCCATAGCTGCTCAAGAGTGTTACATTGAATGAAAAATCAGTTTTTTGTTAAGGTTTATGGTAACACAAATAAAACCAATGACATGTTCTTTTTGTCACACAGTTGCATGAGTTGGTGATGTTTTAAAGCTGTCAGATATGTAAAAAAAATCACAAACTACAAGCATTTTTTCATATTTTTACATTTGCGATTTGAAAAGCTGGTGTACTTTTGCATGATTTCCCTGCTGCAGTATTGCGAACAAAATGTGTCTAACTCAAGATATGGGATTTTTTTTCCAAAAATATCCTGTTAAAATCGTGTGAATCAACCTTTGATTTTCGTTAAACTTTAGAACTTAACACAGTTGCAAATCAGATGATTCCCGCAAAATCATTTTGAGAATCAAGACAGCTTCCCGCACTCTGCAACAAAATTCTACCACTAAACCCGTTTTTAATCTTAAATTAGAATATTTCTAGATACCCAAACCCCAACAGGAATCATGTATAAATACAACCTGCTTTCATAATCTGCAAAAAAAAAATGGATAATGAATGTAGGGTTTTAAAATGAAATGAAAATGTCAAAATATGAAAAAACACTGAATTTTGTGAATTTTTACGTATCTGACCGCTAAAACCATC
The DNA here is from genome assembly GCA_023653785.1 of Ophioderma brevispina. NCBI lineage: Eukaryota > Metazoa > Echinodermata > Ophiuroidea > Amphilepidida > Ophiodermatidae > Ophioderma > Ophioderma brevispina. The sequence goes on along the minus strand of JAMKCH010058598.1, from coordinate 86,081 downwards.
ATAAATCATGTGATTGTTGTCACAAATGCCCATAATCTTGATTTTCATATTGTTTATCAACCAATGATTGACAGTTCTTTTTCATTACTATTTCATCACTCTTGAGCCAGCTTATATGGGACCGCACCGTCAACAAACATTCATCTTTACCTCATCAGTAAGAAGGCGTACACGATTAGAGAATAAAGCATATTGGAACGTAGTCTCTTTAATGACGAATTGAAACCAGCATACATTATTTTAATGGAAGGCCAGAGACCAAGCTCTTTCCACAAAAAATAATGGTGTCGCCGTTCAATTCATCGTAAAGTGAGTAACCGGTTCCCAATCATACCTTTAATTCTCATTCTTAAACAGCGAAATAATTCCAAGTTTCATCTTAACACAATTTCACGATCCTTAAAGGTCTTATACAAAACAAGATCGGACTGCCAATACCCATGACAAACTCGAACAACCATTGCACGCAATGAACATACGTAACGAGACGGCAATGTGGCAGACGCGTGCAATGTAGCTAACGTGGTATGAGCGAGCGCTCAACCTCCAAATAATGTTATTTTAGAGGCAGCGCGTTCTACCTGGGTTCAATTTAGAGATAAAGGTTGATTTTGGGAACCGGGTACGCTCTTTTCGACGAATTGAACCCAAGGCGATACCATTATTTTAAGTGGAAGAATGAGGCCGGAGGCAGAGTTTTTCCACGCAAAAATAATGGTGTCGCCGGGTTCAATTCGTCGTAAAGAGAGTACCGGTTCCCAAAATCATACCTTTAGTCTCATTTCTTAACCGCTGATCATTAAGGTCATTTTAAACCCAATTTCGCGATGCTTTACAACTTAAATATAACAAGAAAGGACTGTCACACCCAGTGAAAACAATTTAACAACCCGCTGAACGCAACAATCATACGCAAACGAGACGCAACTTTGGCAGGCGCGCGCAAAAGTAGACAAAAAGAAAAACAAAACTTCAATACGCAGCGCGTACTACCCGGTTCAATTAATCGAATTGAACACGGGCATCAACCAATGATATTGCTTCCATTTGCCCAAGTGTTTAGAAGTTCAATGTCATGGTAACTTTTTATGGATAAATATATAGCCAAACTGACCAGAACAAAATTTATGGTCCTCCTCTCATTTTTGCAAACGCCTCTGACTTTGCTGGGTTGCTTTGACCTGGATAGTGATGTTGGATGAGTTGTACTAGCTGTTTGGAATTAACCTCGCAGATGGATGACAAGTGGTGTTACAAACTCCAAAAATGCCTCAGCCGTCATCCGTCATGTGAGTGAAAATTTCTGTTCTATCTCGTATTCCTGTCTGCTGGTGCAACCGTTTAAAATATGGCGTGAGAGGCAATATAATTATGCTTTAAGGCCTAAATCAATAAAAAAATTGCCATACAAACATGACCACCGAGCCTGTTTATGTACCGCAAGAACTTCAAACATGCATGGGAAATCTGTGCGCGTCACTATTGTTCCACATGGCGCTCATGACGCATACATATGCATAGGCTAGTCAAATGTCACACGTGGGTCATCGAGGCTATACTTCGTCTGGCCTGAACTAATGTGTAGTAGAGAACCATAAAACATCGTGCACTTCTGGACAAAAGCATGAAACTTGGCACAGACATTCCTTGGGGTGCACAAAGCAAACTTAGACGGGGTGCCCAAAATCGGAGCTCATTAATGACGTCATATGCCCGCCCCCTTTTGCATATTGCTTATTATGTCAAAATGGAAATTCCTCAGAAACCTATCATGTGTGGTATCAAATTAAAGCCTGGAACATAAAGATGGTCTTAAAGATACTTTTAGTAGGGTATCTTAGCATTTTGGGGTCATTATAAGTCATTAAAAGGTCATTGGAGTCATTTTCTATCAAATTCCACCACATTATGTCTTGCATACAATAAATTGGCAGTTTCGTAATTATGTCACACCAATTTTTGACATTGTAAAAAATAAAAATCATCCGAATAACTTGATTTTTGTTTCATATCAAAGGTAAACACTAGGTGGTTTCAGAAACAAATAGGCATATTACAATTTACAAATTAGAAATTTTGTTGGAATATTACAAAAACGTGACATTGTGCTATGGCACTATAAAGCACCTCGTACTACTTTTTGAGGTATTTTAAAAACAGAGATGCCAAATTGAAAGTTGGTTATAACTTCTTTGATTAAAACGTTTGTCTTTAAGAAATCTGCGTTCATTTATTAAGAAATGATGGCATTTCGTCGTTGAGGATATACAAAATTGAAAACATTTCTGTAATTGTACGTCCACAACGGTTATCATTGGGAATTTAACCATAAAGATGACAGCTTTGAATTGTTTTATCTTTGTTTTTTTTCTTCATCTTCAATCGCCCTAATGTGTACAAGATCTGTTTAAAAACTAATAAAGTTTGCAAAGGGCTGCTGTTACTAAAACATCAGTTAACTCAAAAAAGTACACTTTTGTGTGTAAGTCCGCAAGAGGGGTGGTGTTTTTTATGACTTGTCATGCACCAAGAATGTTGTATTGGAATGAACTGTTCACGCTAATTACTTCTGTCAGAGTCTAACTTATAAATACAATGCCCAAAATTATAAAACCGGAATTAATTCGAAGTTTAGGTATCAGGTCACTGGATACCTTTTCTGACAAGGCACAAAAAGTCCAGAGCAAAAAATCCTGGGGCGCGTGGGCGAGCCAATTGCAGTTCACTGAGCAATGAGGTACTTTCCTGCAGCCATACTTCAGCAGTACTCTACTTACCTTGGATATTACAGGTAGCAAGGTCTACAATAGCTTTCTGGAGTTGTTCAACATCCTGATAGAGATAGCAGTCCAACCAGAGCCTCTAAGAGCTGGAGCATGTGATGGGACTGCGGGGGAGGAGAAATTTATCTTGGTCTTTTTGATAACCCAGAATGGTCCAACTCAAAAACCCTCTGATATTCAGGAAACAATTTTTGCATGGAATTGAAATCCATCGGTTCTGGAAAGACCAGGTGCTAGTGCTTCCAAGCACTTTGTGTATAGCACAAAGTCTTGGTGATAGCGAGTGCACATCAATTCACATCAAGCAAACTCTATGAAATCAAGAAATGATTATCACCGTATTGGAAGGTAGGGCTCTTTTACCATCATTGTTCAAGAAAGTCCCTTTATGAACTGACTGAAATTACTGTAACATACGGGATTGATAAAATTCTCAAAAGCCCAATACTCTCGTCTTTTCAAGTGTTTACTTCCGAATGACAATGAAGGCTGTTTTGCACTGCCACCGGGTGGTGAAATAATTTAGGACCGCCTTGAAACACGGTTCATCATCTACCAGTCTCCAAATCTAGAAAACGAATCCATCCAAAAGTATTTGTGAGATGCAAAGCATTCTGTTCAGCTTGTGCCCAAGAAAAAGTGCGGGAGAACTTGGTGGTGGTTGCGCCAGGTCCTTGTCTTGTGCCAGCTTTCAGAATTGAAGTAGAAGTTTCAAACACGGCAATACCAGCTTCTTACGAGACTTGTTGTCCAAACAAAGATCCACCAAGAATGTGGCCAATCATGCCTCCACAGAAAGGAGCCATTCTATGAAAAGGGCCCAAGCAGTGTTTCTGTGCTGATGTGGAAGTCACCAAGGAAAACTCTCAAAATCTGCTATTCATTGTTTTTGTTTTGTCCGTTTTGTCTTTTTCTTTCAAGAGGTCATCATTATGTGCAGAGTTCCTGGACAGTTTTTAAAATAGGAAAGAATGCCGGTGCTTCAACTATTATTCTGTTTATGGCGGTATTCTGTGAACTAGATTTGGTGGGACTTCTGTAGCAGTTTCGAAAAGTGTAGGTAAAATGGATTTGGGCTCAATTGTTACAAGGTCCCTTCAAGAAATCCTACCCAATATATGGGTATCTTGTAGAACTCCTGGACACCATCCTCATTTTTATTCCAAACGTTATTATGTTCATTATGCAAATTTCCAGATAATTTTGAACAAAATAATACAAGCTTTTTTGGACAGGAACGGCCCCTGTTTGACCATCATCTTGTGTATGTCTTTTTTGTATTATTACCTTATGTTATTTTTTAACTTGATATTAATTATATATATATTTTAATTTGATCTGGAATTACCTTTACCTAACTCCATCTGTATTCATATATTTTGATTTGGAACTCGAAGCGATTACTTTTAAAAAGTTATTATTATTTTTTTAATTATTTTAATATTTACTTTATTTCATTTTGTAATTGTTTTTATTTTATTAGTGTTGTTGTGGTTTGAATAAACAAAATTAAGATGGAATGCCATGCGCCATTTGAAATGATTTGAAGGAAATTTTTTGCTATTTCCCAAGCTACCTTGTCCCCACTTGCCCTCAGGGACTTGTGAAAAATCGGCAAAACATCAACCTGGTGTATATATATACAAAACGCTGTCACAAAAGGATGTATACCAACAAACGGCAATATATAAACATTAGGGGATTTATAGTTGGGGGATTATAGTTTAGTGTTAATATACATGCAAAAAATTTACTAAACAATAGAAATTAAACCCAAATCGGACACTGTGGAATATGTAGGAATAAGGGTCAAAGTTGTACAGGGTTGTATTAAAATTGTAATTGTTCGGACTTTTAATAAGGTATAGTTCGACAGTATCTGTGATTTATAGTTTCTTACAATAGGCCAATAATAGTTCAAGGTCATCCTGGGAAAATTTGTCCAAATTTGCTCCAAACTGGTTTAAAATTCTTCGACCGGCATACACATACTTTGTGTATTTCACATTTTTTGAGGTTTTTTGCGAAATTCCCCTATTACTTTGTCCATCGAGTTCTTGCCATCCACAAAGTTTCAAAAATGTGAGGGAGTGCCTAATTAATTAGTTTATAATTACAGATTTTGGTAATTTTCCGCAAATCATTCATATCCGTTTTCACATTTACTGTTCGTATTTTAAAATCGCCATTATTTACATGTGTTTGAGATAGCGTATAGCGTTGTATTTTGCCGATACCAAAATAAAGGGGATTGCATCATCAGACCTATTTTCGTATTTCCATCGTTATTACGCGTTACGTAAACAAGCTTTTCGCATAGTGATCTATTTACGTACATTGAAAAAACAATGGGGTAGGTATAGGTGGTAATATCGTCGTAGTTTGCACAATATACATTATTTGTGATTTAATACAGGACTTATAACTTTGTAGCCTAATTAAGGTAATATAATTGCAGTATTAAGTTGGATTTATGGTTTATATTGGACTTTAAAATGTTTTCTTCAAAACACTAAAGTGTAGATGTTTCTTTTATGCTTCGTGCTACCGTATAGACAAGAAATGTCGCGGTAGATTTTGAATTGCGATTTTCTCGGAAAACGTGTTTTGTAATATACGACAGTATGTGATGTGGGCGATGATTTGTTCATTAATTTGGTCACACTAGATACTAAATTGTATATAGCAGGGGCGGCGCCTGGGGGTGACAGGGGGCGCCCGCCCCCTGGGAATTTCAAAATTCAGGAAAATCAGGGGTTTTAAGCAATAAATTGCGTAAAAATTTGGGTTTTTCAACCTATACGAATTAATTTTGTACTGTTTCGCCCCCCCCCCCATGATGTTTCGCCCCTCCTATGATTTTACCCTGGCGCTACCCCTGGTATATAGATTCTTAGTTTGACAATTCAATATAGAATTAGAGTTATAGTTAGTGACCTCATATAGCCCCAGTCACATTTGCATTCTAATTATGCAACAAAATATCATATATAATGCACCAGTATATTTGGGGCCCCTATACCAGTAGACCAGTAATATTTATAACAAACGGGTAAATCTAAAAATTTTACCTCATTGTGCCCTTGAACCTATTTAGCCTCATAACAATTAACTATTCCAGATAGGGAAACTATATACCTTTTTAATCCTTGAAAGGCGATGAACATACTTTTCAGCACATTTCGACCAATTCAATATTTTGACCCTGTATAAAACCTTGCCCACCATACATACTCTACTACTTTGATTTTTGGTATGTTGTTCTTAAAGGTTTTCCCAATACAATTCTGGAGAAATAAATATGTTGCAATTAGTTATTAGTTATTAGTCATTATGTTTTTTCTAATTTGAATGGCCTATCAATAACATGAAAATCATCGCAAGTGAATAGTATTACTGTGTGGCCAACTAATAATACAAGGGCTGGTTTATGGACCATTCTTATTTTGCAGTAAGTAGTTGTTGGTGGGCTTCTCACCATGCAATTTTCTCAACATAACCCATAGGAGTGACCAATGGGATATCACATTTTGATTTTGACACGTTGACACCAAGCCTTAACTACGGTTATCAGCCACAATACTGGCCAATGGTATCGCACGACCTTTAATGACCCCAAACTGACATCTGCTTCCAAAATTCAATATTTAGATCATTTTAGCACTCTACATGTCTCACGCTTTAATTTGATACCAAACTTGATATGATTATTGGAAGTATGATTTTAACATTAGTACGAAATATGTATAAAAAAGGGGCGTGGCCTATGGACGTCATTATGGGTCGAATTGTTGGGAACACTTCTGAAATGCTTTACATAACCCAAGGAGGGTTGTGACCAAGTTTCATGATTTTGTCCCAGAAAGTGCACGATCTTGGCTAAAATTATGACTATCTACTTCCACTATAAGGAGTAAAGTCATAGCTTTCACACAGTCTTAAATCCGTGAATCGCAGTCATGTTGTCCAGCTGGAATCGCACGTGTACATGCATGCGTATGCACAATACGCTGTGCACAATAACTGCACAAACTTGCCCATCACTCCTGAGTTCCGACGAAGTATAGCATGGCAATCACTTCATTTTGGAAGGAATTTCCATTCAGAAACCCATGATTTTATGCCAACTGTTTTTAATAAAAGCTTACGGTTCGAATTTGCCGTAATTAATAATCGATTAAAATCAAACCATTTTTGAGGGTATTTTAATATAGCCTATGTATTTTTAATCATGTACACTTATACAACAAGCTATTGAATTTGGGTGGGTCATCCTTTTAAATTAAATGATGTCCCGGGGCGGAAAGAATTTATATCTGTCAATACCCCACTAATTTGACCATGTGCCACTCAGTGCTAATAAAATAAGAATAAAAGATATGATTTGTTGTTTTGCCTATGTATTATCGTGTCATATGATGGGCGTCCAAACTTTACAATAACAATATTGGACTGCCCATCCAATATGACACAATTATTAGATAGGCAAAACAAATCAGATCTTTTGTTCTCATTCTTATTTAGTTTTTGGGTTGTTCATCACCAAAATAATTTTTATTTCACTATGTAGTTGAAAGGGCAAAAATATTCCACCCGCTGTCCAGAAGACCCAACCGTACTAGCTGCGTGCACTGCGTACCTTATACACGCGCGCGCGTAAACCTGGAGACGACGCACTATCTTATATCGTCTCATCATACGAGCGGCCGCAACCAATGATCTTGCGTGGTCTGCTTACTAACCCAAACCCGCCCACATGAATAAGAATGTGTTATACTGAATGAATGAAATCAGGTAATTTACCGTTCTCATCCCTTTTAACAAAATAAACTTCACTTGACCTACATTACAAGTTGGACAGTCTAGAAAATCTACTGGAGTAGCAAAGACCGGAAAGACCTGAGTGTTAACCAATAACTAGTCCCAACAGTGACTCACTGACTTTTCTAAGTTCTATATGAGTCCCCACACTCACTGCCATTGCAACTGAGTGTACACGAGATTGAAATTGTCATGATGAAGATTAATAACAAATTGACTTCGAATTCTATAGACTGCTAAAATTACCTGCATGTTGATTCTCCTTACATTATAGAACATGGATATTGTGAGTAATTTTGCAAGATTTCATTATTTTCGAGAAAATTTTTGCTCCATCCAACAATTAACATCATGTAACCAAAGTTACATGGACGTAATTCTTTGACATCGACTTCCATAGCCTATGGCTAGCACTAGCATGGCATGCAGTGTGTGGGACTACCAATAAACCGGCATTCGCATATTCTACTCGATCACACACAAAAGTTAAATAAAAGTTTTAAAATGTACTAACCCATCCATGTTACACTATCGCTGACATGATGACATATAAAGAACAAACCAGATTCATAACGTTACTTTACTCTCCTATAAATTCTCAAGCTGAATTGTGAAGTTGTCCTTTCTGTCCGGATCCCACGTGTGTAGACATCTCATTCCACATCTTGCTTTGCAAAATGATAGAACATTAGTTTTTCAATATTTATATGAAGTGAATGCAAAATATTATTTAAATACTTGCTAACTATATTTTTTTGTGGAAAAAATCCTGTGATCAGTGATATTGAAAATATATTTCACAAATAAAAGAAGTGTACGATGATAGAGGTTTGTTTATATGTATTAGACTCTTTGTGCAGGTCAACATGGACAAACCCACCTCAAATCAATCATGATGCAACGTGAATGATCCGTTTCCTGCATATGAAGTCTACTAAAATTCTCATTATAAATAATTCATATCCAAACCTGCGCGCGCTCGAAAATCGTATAGTGTTGTGCATGTACAATGTAGGCCGAGTGGTAAACTTATCAAGATTCAACTTTGTGTGTATGCATCATTTGTTTCAGCACTGTACCAGGCGGGTGACACTGTGTACAAATGCCCATAGACAATTTCGAACGATGGTGATAGCGCCACCATTTTCGATAAGCTACCTAATTATTTATGCATAAACGTCACACATGACGTCAACCGGGGGATGACGTAGAGTAATAGCGCCACGCACGACTGGCGAACTATAAGCTACAGATTTCATGCAGATCAGTGTGCAGTACGCATCCATTCTCTTGATCGAGTGTCCTATCCCGATTTATTTAGGATCCCTGACTGTACCCAAATGGCCTCGTCTACAAGGTCACGGTTTATTCCGTACATGTTGCTATGGTAGCTAGGACACTCTTTCATAGGGGACACTCAGTTTCTTTACACCGGGACCGCTCACCAATAGACCAGTTCACAGCAATGTTTGTAAACATGTTAGGGCCTGGTATCTTGAAATAGGTCGGCCTGACTGTTACACACTGGGCAATTGTATCTGTTAGAGTTAAGGGTCATAACGATTCGCAGGAATGGATTCGCAGGCAACAAAAGAAGTGACGTATGATGTTAACTGGTCTATAAGTACTCAGTTGCAGACCTGTTTATCGAGTAGCATGGGATAGCTTAGAGGTAGATCACTGGTCTTGTATACCAGAGGTACCGGTTCGAATCCTGACCCAGGCACGTGTGCCCTCGAATTTTCTTTCCGGGGTTACGGCGGTCCGGTAAGTACGTAATCCTGTTTCGAAAATTAAAAAAAATGGAGTAGTTACATTGATCCAATGTTTTAAAAATTCTCAAGAGTGGAAAAATATCGAAAGGCATTGTGGGAAAAATGGATGCGACCGTAGCGTAACTTTTCGTGTTTGTGAGTACCGAAGTACCCGATAAAAATGTTCAATTTTCTCGCTAGGTTCTATAGGTTCAGACCCAATTACGATACTTGTTAAAACAAAACAAAGTAACGGACCCTCTGATGCAAAAACATCCATGGAACCCCTTTGTTTTCCTGAGATATTTGATATTTAGTTTCATTTACACACAATCTCTATGATGAATTGATAACGTTAATCTCTCGCGTAGTACAAGTTTAGATCAAATCTTTCATACAAAATGTAATAGACCTGCATCGCTTGTTTCCGATATTGAACATTCTGGTTACAAAGCCTGTCAAATTTCTTTAGAGATCGGTTCAAGGGGCTTAAGATTTAAAGAAATTCTCAAGTTGTGCAATACAAACAATTCAGGAAAACTTTAACTAGGCTGGCCATTGTTTCCTCCTTTAGCATATTTTATTCCCAAAATGAACGTTCATGGATTAATCTACCTCTTCATAAAATTTAAATAAGTTTTGTTTTAATTATTTATAATTTAGCACAATCTGTGCGTGCAAATGAGTGTGCAATAGTAATAGTCTAATTATCTGTTTTTATCTGTTCGTCTATGTTATATTTTGTCCAGAAGTCGTGTGTGCTTCCACCTTGTGAGCGCATTCTAGACTTTTTACAATTGTATATATTTTAGCCTTGTTTTGTATGTTTTTATGAATAAAGTGGATGATGGAGAAATGATAAAATGATATGAAAATCACCGTAGTGTAGTTAAAGTTCAGGGGTTTGTCAGTTCTCTCAAATAGCATCACTATACGCGATTCATCTGATACCCAGTACCATTCTTGCGGAGGTGAAACATTAATGAGGCGCAGGGACTAAACTGTTAATCATGTTTGTGAAGCAATGGTAAGGCCTGAAATAGACTTTAGTGCGTTTCCATACATGAATGAATTTGTATTTAGTCGGGCAGGTGATTGAGTTAAATGACCGAAGTGTCCTCCAAGATAATCCGGTGTGGCACGTGCATTTGAATTCCCGGTAGAGCTAGGTTGACCCCTCTCCGAATATCCAAAAACTCCAGGGGGAAAAAAGTATCAACGAGAAATCGAGTATAAATAGGAAAATTTTCCAAATTAAGTCGGAATGCTTTGGAATCTACATGTAGGTCAATGTACAGGTGGTACCGCACCACATTTGACAGAGTCCAAATTCATAAGGCAGACGTTATAGCTTTACGCAGGTCTACTGGATATACTAACCCTCGCGTACTGCCTGGGAATTTTGTGAAAATGGGTTTACCTTTTTTTCCCTTTAAACCTAGGGGTGAAGCCTTCTTACGAGATCTTGAGTAAATTGGTCCAATGGTTGATGAACTAACATTATAAAAGGGTCATCATAAGAAACTGGGAACACAATGTGTGTTATGTGCCAGCCTATTTAAAGTGGCACCAACCCGAGATTTTGGACCTTGGAAAAGGATTGTATTTTTCTCATCTCATCACCAAAAAAAATGAAAAAAAATAAAAAAATGTAAACACAAACAAAAAAAAAAAAAAACCAAAAAAAACAAAAACAAAAACCAAACAACAACACAAAAAAAAATAAACCCCCAACCAACAACCACCAAAAAACCCAAACCAAACCCCAAACACCCCCCAACAAACAAACCACAACCCCAACCACCCCTCCAACCCACCACCACCCCACCCAACAAACAAAAAAAAAAAAAAAAACAAAAAAAAAAAACACAAACAAAAACAAAAACAAAACCCACAAAAACAAAAAAAAAAAACAAAAAAAAAAAACAAGTTGGCTGGATGAAATTGTGTTGGTTTACGGTAACCGGGAGAATAGTTGTGTCGACTCTATGGGCTATTGTTATGCGCACAATTACCGCTCATAATAATATTGGTATGTCCGATTCAAATTTAATTTGGAATTAAAGTATTTTAGTGATGGTCCTTCTACGAAAACCGAGGAAAAATATCTGTGGGGCGGCACTCTAAAAAGGACCCATTGACCCGATCCACTAATCCCCCAGACACCCAGATTTACCGAAGTGTTCGGATTTTGATATCAAACGAAGGTTACTGTTCTTTTCGTTTAATTAATCCAGTGAAATCTAGAGCTAAAGGATGTTTGTGTGGAAGGTATGAGCTAAGCGAAAACGTACTCCATTTTTGTTCGACCAATATTTAATATTACCCACAGTATTCTGTGGGGATTACAAAATCACGGTTCCAGCCCTCACACCAAAACGAATTGAATATCGGCGGGAAACTTTACAGATGGGATTTTGGGGTGAAGGTCATGTATTAAGATGAACACTTTATATACTTAAATCGGGCAATCCCCCTTGAGTATACGAAATGACGAACGTTCGAAGCGCAAAGAAGCCCTTATTAAGTTTTATTGTGCATAGTCATTAACTCTAGCAAAAAAGGTTTCAAAATTACAGTGTAGTCCACAACTTTTAGGAATGTAGCTACTAATTAATTGGTGACAAATATTTTACAGCTGCGTGGTTCTGAACATGTTAAATACAGCCGAGACGATGGAATAGAGCGGCATGAGGCGTGTCGTCATGGGGACTTGGACCGTGTGGACCAGAGGAGTCTTACCCTTGGATAAATGCTTCACCAGTTTCCTTAGGTAACCTCAGGCGGCGCGAAGGTCATTTAAGTTTCGTTACTGAAGTTGGGATTTAGAGGGTGCGAAAATAAACGTTAGACCAATGGCGACATATCCGACTAAAATCGACTCACTGGCCTATCCAATTACTTTAATTACCAACAGACCTCGTACACCTTTGGGCATATATTAGAAAAACGCTTATTTTTGAACCAACTTTTCTCATCAACAAAGATGTTGGATGAAGAAAAGAAATTTTGAGAAAAAAAGCACTTGAAATTTTAATATTTTTAGGGATTTTAGTTTCCAATTTGCCGTTGCTTCATCTCTCGTTCAGCAGAACCACAAGTAGTTGTTTGCAGGGGAAAGAGTAAAGTAGAGTAAAAGTAGCGTAGGGGATGTTGTTACAGAGATGGACTAGTATATTAGCTCGTCACCCATTGCCGAGCCCGAGCCGGTTTAGTGCGATTTTGTATTTGAAGCAAGGTGGGACTAGGCTTGGCATGCACTGATGATTTTGCTGATCAAAGTATTGTCGTGATTGTTGTAAACATAGGTACTATGTTCGATAGTGTACATGATTTAACCATGAACATGTGTGAGGCATATAGGACATTGTTGACAGACACACATCATTACTTGGCTATCTACACGGGCGGATCAATGTGGCCAGCAGTGGCTTGCATGGTGTATTGTGTATAGGAGTATTCGTGTACTGGCACACTGCCCACCCCACAGCGTATTACTCTGTTCGGTCTTGAGTCTTGAGCTTTGGTAACGTATACGGAATGACGTGACTCTGGCATTGCTTAGCATTTTTCGATTGTGGCTGCCTCTATTCCACGTGGACGTTGTTTGCAATGGAAAGGCCAGCGCGTGTGTTTCTAGGGTGCAAAACCTAACGCGCACAGTGGCGTCACCTCAAACTTGAGATCGACATATAGGGAGTGTGGATAGGAACACGCTTCTAACGCGGTTTCTATTGCATCACACAGTGTCACGCCTAATAACGCGAGATTCCATTACGCCATGAACGTGCAACGAACTTACGCGATTAGAGTTTGATTTGTCGCAACAATCACGTAAATGGCATGAAAAGTGGCATCGTGCAGACCAGTCAACGCACGTTCACAACATCTGGATCTTGGAAGTACAAATACATTTAAGCGGATATGGTCCCTGTGTAGATAGCCCACTGAATTGTTTTCGGTCTTACCATTCCTTGTGAACATGACATCGGTGTCTGGAACATTCCGATCAGTGTTTCTTCTAAGCCTGTCTGACACGATTTTGACCGCCACGGTTTGCAGGATTTGAACGCGGGGGCGTGGCGCAATACGATGTGAGGTTAGAACACGACTCGTCCGGACTCAATTGGCGAGTCCGGTGGACTCGGACTCGGGTCCCATGGACTCGAACCTCAGGGCCCCATGCCATGGACTCGGATTCGCCGCAGACTCAGACCTGCTGGACTCTTACTCAATTGAACCCCCGTGGACTCTGACATTCAACAAAACTACAACACACATATCTCCCAATACTGGCAATACTAGTAGTTTGAATGATCACCAGATACCATGATTTGTTTACATGCCTCAATCTTCTAAAATATTATAAATATGCTGCCAAACTTATCTAAATTAGATGAACATGATATTAAATAGTCCAAATGCACCATTCTCCACTAATTTTGTGGATGCTCAAAATCAGAAAAGTTTAGATAAATTGGAACTTGAATAGATGCTTATGTTATTGTTTACAATTACATACAATCAATGCAGAGCAAGCATGAAGCAGGGCGGTTACAACGCCAGAGACTTTGCGGAAAAGCGTGTGAAGATCGTACTCGCGTGTAGCTGATTGAAGAGCCACGCGCTCTCTTTAGCAGCTTAATTGATAATGCACATGCGCATAAACAAAATTGTGTTGCCTGTCAAGAAGTGGTCGCTGTTGACCGAATTGCTGAGATTAATGACCTTCACCGCCTGGGTAACCTATTCCTTGCCGCCTTGCCATGCAGGGGAGGGCGGCCAAGAAATCCCAATTTCAGACGTCGCCATTGGTTTAACACGTAAAAGCGAAATCTGCCCTAATCTTGACGAAAAATTCTGAATTTGTTATATGTTGTCGAGGAATATTTTCTTATTCCAAAACCTTTGGAGTTGAAGAATCAACTCCACTAACAGGGTTATTTCTGAATTGTTTTTGTGTATTAATAACGAACGAGGACGAGGTCGTATGTAGGTCTTGGGAACACCCATGACCGACCCACATCAAAGCACCCAAATTGGTTTGTGGTTTTCACTCCGTATTGCTGTAATTTCTTTTGACATTTTTGGTGAATTGCTATAATGAATGAGGCTTGTTGCCACGTATAGGAGTACAAATATCGACCGTCTAATTTGTATGATATCAAAATATAAACCATATCGATCAAGGTTATACCACTAAAACTCATCGACTTTATAGGCATAGTTACCCGATTTAAGGATTGGAAATTTTTAAACTAAGACTCATTTTCGGTGCACATGCCCATAAAGCACCAAAAAAAAAGCATGCAAGTTCGAAAAAATTAATGACCATTCTCAGAGAATCAATAGTGAAATAGGAATGTATTCAAACCATGGCAAACAAATGGCAAAAAAAAAATTTGTACGTATCCATCTCTTAGTTGAACGCTTAATCTTACAAACTTCCAGGTCATCAGTTAATATTCAAAAAACTTGAAGTCTCTGTAAGCACTTCCTTCTACGTATTTTCCCACAAAATCTAAAAATTACAGGAAGGAAAACTGACGAAAACGTTAACAATTAAGAGCCCAAGGGAGGGTCAGTGTTTTAACGCCAACAATAGGTGGCCAATCTTCTGTTAATTGAAGAACTTTTATGGCAGCAACCTTTAGTGAAAAACATGAAATCCTTAAAGTGGTCCGACCCCCCTCCCATGCACCAACGGTTATTTTTATACATATATTTCACCTTTTGCTAATCATAACGTGTGCGAGAAAAAAAAAGTTTTTTTTTTAATGGAAAAATTTCCTCTGGAGCAGGAGTGTTAAAACAGAAAAAAAACGCCATCAAGAAATAACGATAATTTTCACGCCGTGATTTTTTACTCAAACAATATTTTCATGATTGCAATGAGAAATATTTTAGCAGAAATGACTAATACCATATTTAATACAATTAGCCACGGATTGTGATTTGGAAAATAAGCTTACATTCCCATGTCTATAGAAGTTATTTTATCCTAAAGTCTTTCTTAAGCTAAGCTGAACCACATTTGAATCCAAACAATGAAATAAATTGTTATTTTTTTTCCCCCAAAAACATGTAACTAGAATAGCTTCCATAGACAATTATTTGAAATAACAAAATGTTACGTTTGGACCTTTGGTAGCCTCCGTTCAAAAACCTTCACTTACTTCCCTTAAGTGCGACCGACTGTTCTGTCCAATTAACTTAGATGTCTGGTGTTATTATAGGTTTCGAAAAAATGTCACGAAAGAAACGTTTTATTCATCATTTGACCTACACTGTTAAAAATGTTCCTAATTTTACCAGACTTTACCTTTTAAATTACGGTAAACCCCGATTATTCAATAATCTTCAAGCTTTATTACCTACACCTTAACATGAAACTACAATTTGGAAGCAGAAAAATGTAAATAAACAGTGGCTAAAAATAATACTACACATTTTGAAAAAAATAGTATTTATACGCTGACCGTTATTATATTTTCCGTAATATTACGTTCTTTTGTAACTTACTTGTTTTTAATGTAAGAATACGAACTATGAAAATCGTTTTACCTATAAAATGTGCTAAATAACGTCGTAAGTAACGTCATTGAAAAAATGCAAAATCTTATTTTCCCTATCATTTTTAAAAATAGTTTTAAAAACTCTTTTCCTCCTTTTTGTATTATTTTAGTTTAATTTAAAAAAAGTAGTACACACACATATATATATATTTAATTTTAGCATCTGCTATCAGTAAAGTCATGTAGTGTAGTGGATAAGGTTTAGGACTTGTAATCATAAGGCCCCGGTTCGAATCTATGTAAGGTACATGTATTAAGTTTATTCATATGCTAACAATAAGTAATTGGTGACATTAGAATGTGTACATTACCATATAAAACAAAGTGTATAAACTGGTTTAAATCTTTATTTCTTCACGTTTTCCCTTTGTTTATTGCTTTTTTCTCAAAATTGTTTGCCTGAAATATAAATTTTTTACAACCACGTGGTAACGGAAATACAACGTTTGTATGATGCCATAGCTACAACGTGAACATTTGGTCAGAGGATTGTTATAACGTTTTAATTCTTAATATTGTTTAAACAAGCCAAAAACAAACAATAACGTTGAAGCTGAGATTTTACGCCGTTATTTTACATTCCCTGCAATGGTTTCGTATTTTTACGGCTCCAGTTATTTTACGTTCTGCATGTAGTGAGTCCCAGCTGCCAGTCAAATGCCTGTTTCTTTACAGGTTTAATTTTAACAATGTATCAAGATCACCGGGTTCCAATTTAAAAACAGAATTGTTCTTTGGATTTTTATTCAATTTACACTAATTTTGGTTGGCAAACGACAACAAACCGGATCCATGTTAATATTTAATTTTGACTCTGAAACTTTGTTGGCAAATCCTTTCATGAATTAGGGGCTCTTCAAAGCATGTTACAAACATTTAGTGATTCGTGGATCTGCTCTTTCAGGTGTTTGCACGCGCACTAATGCATGGGCATATAATGCATCGTGGAAATACTTTATACTTCTAATAAAGTCCTTCTGTTTTAATCAATTGATTACGTAAATAGTATAATCAACAGCTCTCTTTGATGCCCGTCATCAAGTTAAGCAATAAAAAAAAAAACAACCATTTTTGAGAGCGCCCCCAATTTTTCAAATTTGATAATTTGTGCAACGGTTATGTTGGTATATTGTCTAGAAACTATACCTGCGAACGAAAGCTAAAAATGAGTATCATAAAATAAGCGAATTTTGAATTAGAATTGGGATCCCAGATGTACTTAACGGCAAGCTGGAATGCTAAGTGTATGTCCGTCCATTTGAAATAGTGGTCCACCCAAGAAATGACCTCTAACTCTACTTGCCTGCCTTACCAATTAAAACAACTATTCGGTGAGCGCAAGACCAAGGTCACCGGTGCTATGTCCCGGCTATTTCATATTTGACGTTATCCAGCAGCCGTTTGAATTATTATCGGAAATCTCAATTAATTACAAAAATTCTTCGGTTTGTCGACCATAGACTTTTTCGAGCTGAAGCATATAGTTTTACTAGCCAGTTTACCAATGCAACCGTGTAAAATCTCAAAAATTTTAAAAAAAGAAAAATTGGGGCGCTTGTCTTACAACAAAAAAATATGCTAATTATTAGTCAGGAGGAAATGTTGGTACAGAGGTGGGAAGATGAGTAAAATGACTTTTTCGTATGATTTGATTTTTGTCAATGAGACCAAATAGCTAATCATTTCTGAGGGGTGCAAACTTTCGTGCAGTGCCATTTTCCTAGAAATCCAATATGGGCCGCTATCACTCACACTCTCAAATTCATTCAGATGACCATAATTTTATGCCCTAGATCCAGGTTTTAAAAGCAGAGGAATCCTTTGGACCGTTATTGACGGTGATTTGAGCAACAGCCTTACCATCAAATCCATATGGCCACCCTAAACCCACTAGCCCTGAAATCATTCAAGTGACCCATAACTCATCGAGTATTTGTGATAAGCATAATTGCGCTCTATAACCCATAGGAACTCTATATCTGACATTTCAAGCTACCAAATCAAGAGGGAAGCCATAGCTGCCTTTTAAGATCTTTAAAACCTCCGAATTGTCATATAGTCATAATATACTGGGCCGTCATTGTGAAAACTATAGTATGTTGTCAAAACAAATATACCAGATACAGTTAGTATGCTAAAGACATAACATCTCATACTTAATTTAAACTTTATAATCATTTTGGTGTTTAAAACTAAATACAATACAGATCTATCGTACTTTATTAGTTTTAAGAAGTAAAAAGGCAGCCACATGGCCCCCATCTTAACATTTTTGCATGTTAACAAGAAACAGGGAAATCCAGACGAATAAGAATGTAAAATGGTCCAACTTACTTATCCCATACTTAATGACACCTTTTATAATAATAATAGTTAATGTTACTACATATAAACACATTCTAATGTAGGTTCTTACTATTTTGAAAGGCGGTTATGGCTACCATCTTGAATTTTGAAAATGTCCATTACAGAGAAATGCCAATAAGGGTTCTAGTGATCAAAATCCATGATCTCATAAGTGTCAAGCTAAAGCATGCATATAAACACTGGAATTAAGCCCAAACTGCAAAAGTGCCAGAACACTTGACGGCCGGAGCGTGGAGGAAATGCATTATAGGTGTTAAGTAACACTTGCAGAGTGTGATCAATTGGTAAACAGAGTGAACACATGCAGAAACATAGTAGGTGTTCAGCATGTATTCAAGTAAGACGTGTAAATAGGTTATAATGGAGGTGTTGGTGTTACGAGTCATTTTAATCGATTCCGAGCGCATATTGGTCTTTTGAGCAGCCATATTGGATTTTTTGTGGCAAGTTAACGATTAAAATGACATTACCAACACTTTCCGTGCTTAAAACAACGGAAGTACCGAGAGAAATATTGTTCTATCTGAAATACTTAAGGGATTATTAATGATTTTGGAATGGTGGCAGCCATTATTGGATTTTTAAAAATGGGCACTGTAACAAATTTTGCACACCCTCCAAAAATTATGGCTTAGTTTCCTAATAGACTAAGAGATAAGGGGTGGGTTAATCACGGTAATTGACCAGGTGTCTTGTTATGATATTTGGAAGACCATCCTTACGACATCTGACACACAACGTTTAAGCTCATGGAGAGGTGGAGCGGACGTCAGAGGTTCAATGCCCTTTATATGTGACCCATTTTACACGTTGTTCAGTTGAGAGTGTAACGTTTGATTGCAAGGTCACACACAGTTGATTTTGGTGTCAAATGAGAAATAATGATTGTTATCTTATGACATCCAGTTTATGAGGTTCAAATAAAGTTCACATCTAAATTTGAGCCAAAAACCATTTGTTTTTGGAATTTTTTAGACATTCGGAAATTTGATAATTAATTTAAATAATTCGTAAAAGCATTAAATCGCTGGTAGTTTGGAACTTGATTTTGTCCTCAAAACTGACCAATGGGATACATGAAAATACTCTGAAATTTTGTGGTGGTGTAATCTTGTGCAACAAGTCCGTTAGGCTTCTTCAAGGTTCTTCGACGATGGTATCCGGTTTCTTAAGAAAGAAAAAACCATTAATGACATGGTTTGAGCCTTACACATTTTTTAAAGAAGATGAGGGTGGATTATCTGATGATCGACTGAGTTGTCTTGTTATGATATTTTTATAGACCATCAAATGGGAGATCTGAAGCACAAAGTCTTGTTCAGGGAGGGGTGGAGGGTAGAGAATGATGTCAGATGGGCAATTGACTCTAAATGTAACCCCTCTCGCCTATTTAACAACATCCAAAGATGTATAAGGTAGGTTTACTTAAAAAATTGAGTCTTTTATTCAGCAACATCCTCATCTGATGAGATTGAGGATGAATAAGTCTGGTTCTTCGTCTTCACTATCTTCGGATTAAGCTAGCAGTATCTAAAATAAGTTCTTTGGACATTTGGTCGAAGATACCAACACATTCCAAGCAGTTCAATCTTCTTTGAACCTCCATCCATGGGTTTCTGGTCAAAGTTCTACTGGAGTTGTGACAAACTGCATTCATCCATTAGTGCAATATACACCGGCACAAAAAGTATCTCGGCAGTTTTTCGATCAGTACTTGCCAAAGTCAGCCATTTTGGAAGTTTTTGAATATTAATTTGGTGCCTAGGTCTTGCCTTTCATTTAAACACCGCGCATATAAAAATCGTGCAGAAATGGCTGAGATAGACGCCCAAAAGACGCAAACCTCAAACCAAAAGTTGCAGGTCTGGGGATTTGTCAATGGGCTGGCATTGTACTGGACACGAACACGCGGACCAAATCAATATTAAAAGTCGGCTTTCTCGCTCATCCAGTCAAAAAACCTCTTTGTGTAAAATCAATACACACGTATTATTGCGTTGTACCCACCCACAGTGCCAGTGAAAAATCCAAAAAACTGCAAACTTTTGGTTTTGGGGGTTTGCGTCTTTCGGGCGCTCCTCTCATCCATTTTTGCACGCCTGTGTTACAAGCGAGGTGTTAAATGAAAGAGCAAGACCTAGGCACCAAAATGTATATTTCTGAAAACTTTCAAAATGGTCTGACTTGGCACAGTACGGATCGGAAGGAAAACATGCCGAGAACTTTGTGTAGGTGTATATGTTTGAAAGTTAATATTTTGTGAGGATCACCTTACATGGTGGTAAGCCGGATGGATCTGAAGATTTCATGGTATCTAGTGAAGATCTAATAGTCTTTGGGAGCATATCACTTGCCAAATATGGCAAATCTAGCGTCATCACATTCTGCAACCTAGCTTGTCCATACATTGTGCACCCCAAAATTTTAATGCGTCACTTAAATTAGGTGAGACTTATGGAGCATCTCCAAGGTGAATAAATCAGCATGAACTGGTCCGATTTAGCCATTGACAAAGGACGGGACGTTCCCTTACGCAAGAAAGCAGCGGTATAGTCATTACCGTTAACGCCATGAAATGCGGTAAGGCAGAAACATATCTTGCGTCCAAGCTTTGGCTAAATAATTTAATCATTCGGGGGGTGGAGGGACCAAAACGATGGAAATGGTATTCCTATCTGAGAACCAGATAAGGGATATCCTAGCCGAGACCAGACTTCAAATAGACCACCCTATCCGAGACCAGACTACCCAAGACTATTACCAATGGCATTGAACTAGGATTTTTTACACTCATTTTGAGCTATTTTATGGAATTTTTTTCTGTTTTGAACATGATATCAACAAAAAAATCATCACTTTAACAGATTCATTGCTGATTTGGTATTACTGAAACACTGAAAGTAGAATTTGATACCCTATGTGAGACTGACAGAGACATGGGTGAATTTGATACCTATATTGCAAGTCTTGCGACCTGCCCAGGTCTCGCGTTTGGGTGGCCTGGTTATCCGACCAGAATACCAGTAACCCCCCCCCCCCCCCCACGATTAATTCATTTGTGCGTCTAGTATTATTAGCAGAAGCCGTTCCAACATCCATCCAAACAAAAACGTCCAGTCGCAATGGGCTTCTTAAAGGGAGCACAAATACATGGGACAATGGAACGAACAAACCACCTGAGGGTTGGTTTTCTGTGTTTTGCGATAAATACCTCGTATGCATCGGGTATGTGGGTGTCAGCTTCAGCAAGATCACTTGATATATAATCCTGCACAAATGACCGACATTCTTCCATCAAAAATTTATAAAGGTAACGAACTTTATCAACAGCCAAGTAGATTTTGTGTATCAATTATTGGGCATACGCATGTAAGCGTCAGACTGCCATTGCTCGGCTATAAATTGTAGCCAGGCCCCTCTTGAATGATGCTGACTACAAATAGTGATGACGAACTCAGGTCGTTGTTGCTCTCCAATATTAGGGCATAAACGTCAGACTGCCATTCTAGACTAGAAATTATAGCAAGGAGTCTTGAATATGCCGACAACAAAACACCCAATTATCTGAAAAAGCAGGCAATTCCATGCTGTGATGCACCGGGGAATAATCGTACCGTCACTTATGCGTGACTGTGTCCGCAAAGGAGCATGTTCTCTCCATAACAACTCAAGGCAACTCCACCAAATGATGACAGCAGTACAGACTTTCACAATTATGCAAATGTCTAGTTTGGTTGCTGGTGGATGATTGTCCTCTGGTTTCAAAGCTTTCTAATTAAGCTGATATAGGCTTTATATGCTTGTTCATACAACCATCATAATGGCACAGTGCCAGAGGAACTTCGAGGATATCTCCGTATCTTTCCAGGTCTACGATTTGCAATGTTTGCTATACGTAGAGCAAATGACCAAATAGCTTTGGTGCCATCAAATTTGCAGTCTTTGGTCTTATTTTAAGTTTTACTGCAAAACCCAATCCAGTCTAATCCACCGGGATAATAAGATCTTTAGAAGCTTACAGACGGGTTTGAATGAAAGCAACATGAATGTAAAGAGCCAACCGATGGACAAAGTTGTTTTGGCTTCAACTGGCATGCAGCTCATTCTGAAGTATATGTTGATCTGCGCTTGCATTTTGAAGAGAAAGGGCAGCAAGGTGCGAGGAAGTTGTCATTAAGTTGCAAAAAACAAGGAGACCGCTTCAATTAGCCAATTGCCAGCAAAAGTTAAAAGAAGTCGGAGCACCACCAGAGGAATATGTGGTCGTTTGCTTGTAAACGTAGAACATTGCAAAACGTGAAACCTGAAGAAGATACTAAGGAATATACTCTCATCAGAAGTCCCTCTGGACTGTACATTATGATGGTTCGATGAAACAAGACAGATAAATAGTTATAAATCTAGCTTTATTGAGAAAGCTTGAAGCCCGAGAATAATCATCCATGGCAATCAAGGTCCTGACAAACCAGATATTTGATAAATGATGCAATGTTCTTCTCAGGACATTGCCGTAGTCTTCATGAGTTGCCGGAGTTGTTATGGAGAGAACGTGTCTTGTGGAAAACTTTCGTTTTAACAAATACTGTGACCGTACTGATATTTAGGCAATCAAAGACATGGAACGACGGGCGTGGGTCATGAAGTCTTTGAAGATAATTGGACGTTTTGGTAGCGGCCTATCATTCAAGGCGGCCTTGCTTACAATTTCTTAGTTTTGGTAATGGGCATTCTGACGCTTTGGCCCAATTAATGGAGAGCACAAAATCGATTGGCCTGTGATAAGGGTTGTTACGTATATAAATCTGTTGATGGAACATGTCTGTCATTGTTTGCAGGAATTATCATGTGATAATGTGAAGCTGACACCCGCATATTATTCATGCAAGATGCGTAGCGCAAAACACACAGACAACAGCATGTGAACTGGTCTTTTGTTTGTGGATGGATGTTGGAACGACTTCTGCTAATACTAGTGCACCAAAATTCATAAATATGCAGCCAAAAGACGCTTGGACCAAAGATATGTTCATGCTTACTGGATTTCCACGCCTTTAACGGTAGGGACTATATATCGCTGCTTTCTTTGTGTAAGGGGAAAGTCCGTCCATTTGATTAAATGGCTAAATCGGACCAGTTCCAGTCAGTTGACATGGGAGATGCTCCGAAGTCTCACTGATGTAAGTGCAGATTAGAAGATTTTGTGTGCACAATATATGGGCAAGCTAGGTTCAGAGTTTTTTGGGGGGGGAGTGTGAATGACGATAGATTTGTTAATATTTGGCAAGGATATATGCTCCAAAGACTAAGATCTTCAATCGATAACAAGAATTCAGATCCATCTGCTTACCACCAGTAAGTGGTCCTTTAAACAAAAGAGTGCGCGGAACTATTTTGCACTAATGTGGAGGAATGCAATTGTCACAACTCCAGTAGACTTTGGACCAGAAAACCCATGGATGGAGGTTCACAGTATGGACCACAGATTGGAATTTGGTGATATCTTATTTCGGTGCTGATAAGCTTATCGACTGAAGACAGTGGAAAATAGAACTCCGACTCGTCTCGTCAGATTAGGTTGGTGATGAATAAAAGATTCAGTTTGACAAGGAACGGATACAGTAGACATTTTGAGTTACAATCGAAAATGAGAAATAGGCTGAAGAGGGGGTACATTTAGAGGTATGGACTCATGGACATGCATCTTACCCCTCCCCCCCCTCCTTTTTTTTTTTTTTTTTTTTTTTTTTTAATTGATTTCAATAAAAAAATATTCATAACAAGACCTCAGCGATATAAGATTAATCCCCCTCTATTTTTAAAATGTGTAAAAGGCTCAAAACACTGTAATTATGGGATGTTCTTAAATACCGCGTCGTAGAACTTTGAAGAAGCCAACGGATGTGGCCACAAGATACAACACCCAAAATTTCCAGAGGATTTGCATGTATCCCATGGTCAGTTTTGAGGAAAAAAATCAGTTCCAAAACTACCAGAGATTACTCTTTTACGAAATTTCAATAATTATCAAATTTCCGAAAGTGGCTAAAAAATGCCAAAAAAAGAAGTTTTGGCTCAAATAGAGGTGAACTTTACTTGAACCTCATAAACTGGGTGTCATAAGAAAGGAAAAATCATTATCGCTCATTTGACACCAAACTCAACGTGGTGACCCTTGCAATCAAAAGTTACACTTAAATATGAAACAAAGTGTAAACTGTAAAATGGTCAATTTAGAGGTCATGACCTCTGACGTCACGCTCCACAGCTCCATGAGCTTAAGACTCTTTGTGTTTTCAGATGTCCTAAGTGATCGTCTATCCAAATATTAATAACAGACACCGGTCATTACGTGATAAACCACACCTTTCTTTAGTGTTAATGTACTAAAATCTATCAATAGAATAAAAGTCTTGTACTCCATTTCCATCCTTCAGGCGTGTGCCTAAAATCTCTACCTGCTATATTGCTTTAATGTCGTTTGTATTGCAAAAGGTCAGTGCAAATAACAACGGTTCGGATTGATCATGTTGACAAAGTTCGGCATTCTTCATTTCATACCAGTGGGGACAATATTGATCGTTAAGCGACGACGACAACTTTACTACCTACAAAGTGGAGTGAATGGAACCTTCACAAAAAAGCAATTCCTAATGTGGCCCAACTTTTTATTCGATCATTTTCAAAAGAGGAGTGAAATGCCCAGATTTCAATACCTTGAAGGTTCAAATGGGGGGGGGGGGGGGGCGTGGGCGTTATGGAAATTACACTCTTTGCAGCGAGTTAATCAACTAACACTCGACGAATTGTGACGTCAATTATTTTTTTCCCTAAATTTCATGATAGTCTTATAAGATCTTTTGAACGAAGGTTTATACCCTCGTCTTACCAAGCCGGTTTGTAACACGGTTTTGCGGTGGGGGGGGGGGGGGGGGGGGGTTCGGGGGGTGGTTACCACCCCCTCGAGAATTTTCGGTAAAAAGCACCCGATGCTTATGATTTTGTTACTAGTGGATAGCTATGGTCTCCTTTTCCATTCATACCCCAAAAATAAGTACCAACATCCTAGTATGGCGTCACAATGACGTCATCAAGTCCGCGGAGTCGGGCCAAATTGGCATTTTCATAGAAAATAGGCGAAAATCCAAATTTATGCGATAAAAAAGTAGGAATATTCGATTTTCCGGCGCCTTGCGAATTTTCAAGCTTCTAAATGATGTCCATTGGCTACTTTACATAAACATGGAGTTTAGAGCCATACGTGTGCCAAATATTTTCAAAAATGACAACATAAAATAGCCTAGGGTGGCAACTACCCCACCCTTCGACTCTTTGATGGCATACATTAACCGGTGAAGTGCTACCTTCACATTTTTTTCGTAAAATTGACCGAAAAGGATGAGAGAACGATTACTAGAAGCTTTTTCCGAAAGTTTTGGCATTTTAGCGCACCGGAGCGAAGGGGGAGGCTCTCCATTTGGTATAAGACGAGGGTTAAGAGATGATTTTGTAAAGTCACTGAGACTGTCATATAAATGCAACGTAGCATTTCCACAAATTACCAAAATCCCCAATGCTCAAATCGAGCAGACCGGTCGTCCCCTCCCCTGGTTTCCCAATTGAACATCCTTTCGTCATATCAAAAATTGTCTTATGGTACAACTTCAACCAACAACTGTCTTTTCGTGGCCTTCTTATTTCGGAAAGTGCGTTTTTTAAAATAATTAATAAAAGCCAGACTAATATTTTAACAAATATACTTTTAAAAAGCTAAAACGACGCAAAAATAATCTCAAGACAAAACCCAAAGGTGATCGATTTTCTGCTAACCCGAGGCGAAGCCGAGTGAAAATGGAAAAGTCAACTTGACCGAATAATTTATTTTTCCTGCTGTAATACTGACACTCATAGGCAGTCATATTTGTTTTAATATCATGATATCACCTGTTTCTTTTTAAGCCATGCAATAGCAAAAACTATCGCATACTCAAATCATGTAATCATCATATAACAACAAATATCTCTCATATTATTTTTGTTTTGTTTGTTTGTATGTTGTGTTGTTTAGTTTAGGTTCCGTATTGGGGCGGTTGTCGGTGGTATTCATTGTTTTCCCTTCAATCTCGAAAACGAACTTGTCTGTCTGCTTAATATCTATATATACATGTATATTGTTTTTTAAAGTGTTGATTATTGGATTTGATTGGTTTATGTGATGCATTCATTCATGATTCATTCATGTAACGATTTCTTCATGGATAGATCAAATGCATTGTTTTCCAGTAATGGAAACCAAGCACTCAATGTACGTAATCGACACTGGTACATGTCAAACATCACCAAGGGAATTCACTGATGGGGTGGATAAAACTGGATTCGACGCTATTAATACCCCCCAGGAAATTGGAGTGGTTAAGAGACAAATATGAGCCTAGTAGAAGTATGAATGAGATCTATTTTTGAAGTTTGGAAGGAAGGTTGAAGATGTTAACGGCACTTCCAGTGATTGATAATCAGAAAACAACATATTAAAAAAAAAAAGCAAAAATCAGATTTTTGCATGTCTGTAACAAGTATAGGTATCGTAACGTACCCTGCAAGTGTTAAGACCAGACGCAACCTAATAACGACAAAATCGGAAATTCAAGTCATTATTGTCTGTACGGACACTTACTACAACACGTAATTGAATGTAGATTCGTATCTTTGAACACTGCCGTTTTCTTTCTTTTCTATCCATTTTTTCAGTTGGAGAAAACAACTTAAGAGAATTCTACAGACTTATCCTTCATTTTTAAGCTAACCCTGCAAAATTCAAATATTTGGACTCTTCTGGACAAATCACTGATATTGTCTTTAATCTATAGTTTGAAGGGTGCTGAATCAGATTTTTTGGGTCCAACCTCTTGGCAATGTGGAGAACTTTGTAAAATAAGGGGATAAAATAATACAGGGGTAAATTTGAAATCAAGCCAAATTGTGTTTAAATGTACACCAATTTGTTTCATTATAAGGATCAAAAAAGGTATAGAGTATCTAGGTTCCAACCTTTATTTAAACAGCTACAGCCCTATTAACGTTCAACGTCATCTTGGGGGTAAACCTTATTGGCCATTGGCAGAATACAGGTATATTTTACACATAAAAATAGCATAAGCCAAAACTGATAGGGGCATTAATAAGAGGCCAAAGATACCAAAGCTTATGCACCCAAGAACCTATCCTTAGCACCTTCTTTAGCAAGTTCTAACATAGGAAGTCGAGAACCGAGAAATCCTACTTCCAGTGCAGTTGAAAAACACCTTAATTTTACAATAATGTGGTTTGTTTTTCGGAATTGTCATGGACATGGTACCCACTGAGCGGGTAAGCTGCTGGTGCTACGTACGGTATCGCCTACAGAGCTACGATATACAGCGTTAGAGTGCTCACGGTTGTAGCGGAAGCGGAACTACTCTGGGGTTGTTGTCAGGTTGCACACTTTTTCTTATTAATCAGATAATTAATCAGAACGAGGAAACAATTCATCAAAATCTTCTATTGTTTGACTGAAATTAAACAGGTAAAAACAAGCAGCTTTAATAAATAATTCCTAGACGCCACATTAGGAGTAAGTATAGGGATACCAACTAGTACTGCCTTCAGAAAACCAAATTAGCAACCAGTGTACGTATTATTCCAATTCAAACCAACTTTGTCTGCGATTATTAAGCACATTCCAGCCTATTCAGCCGCCTGCGTGACTCCTGGTCTTATTTCTGAAAAATGTGCCGTTTTTGATATTTTACTTGCCAGACTACCATAATCCCTCACGAGTTTGAACATCGCAATGCAAAAAATGTGAAAATTGCTGCAACTTTAACAATTTTTTAAAAAATTCTAGGAGGGGTGTCCTCGAAAGATTTATCACCATTTGATGTAGCATATTTCTTAGATCTGGATAGTTGTTTGTTTCGGGTCACCTCTGCTGGATAACTCTAGCGTTTATATTGCCATATGAGATCCTACGATGCTGTTGAGGCTAACCATTTCATGTTCACTGCTGGTATCATAGCTCTTAAGCCGGACCTACTGTTCGCTCGCCGATTTCACAAGACAACACCACCTTGTTGCAAAGTAGAATAGATGTCTTACACGATTGCCCCCCCCTAAAAGTGTCATCCTCGTCCGAATATGGGGCTATCGTTCAGTAGTTATTGTGTTCTGTCAATACATACAAAGGGAAGTAATACGCGACGAACGCTATACTAGGCGGGGGGGGGATCACATGAAATGGATATTGGTGTTAGGCTGGCGCTTCCAAACCAGGGGCATTCGGGGACAGAGTACTCAAACAAATAGGGGGTATTTGGGTAAGAGACAGCCAAAATGCCCCAAAATAGGGGATTTTTTGGGTGACAATTTCTATGCAAAATGTCCAAAAGGTGTGTTTTTTTAGAAAATTTTGCAAAAATTACCAAAAATCGGGTCTGTGGGTGACATTTTCAAAATATATGGGTGTCTTGGGTGACAGCGGTGCTTGAAAATGGGTTCTTAACAACCGTACATCCGCGTCACATTCCAAGATGGGAGTGACCTCCCGTATATAGTTATTACCAGCAATAGGGTGCATCTGGTGCCCCTCATGTCAATCAAGTTTCTTTGTCCCTAGATGTTAAGTGTGCATACTGTCAAAAAAATGGCAAGGGGAGCCTCCATGAGCTTAAAGCTTTGTGCACGAAATCAATAGGATGTTTGTTTGTTTGTTTTTGTTGTGATGGATGTTTGATTGTCATATGTGATTTAGTCATAACGTCTTCCAGGAGGTTAGGCAAATAGTTTTCCAAGAAGTACAATTCAAAGTCGTCCTCAGTGGCAGGCAATACACAATAGGGCAAACATGACCCATATTACTAGCTTGTGTATTGGTGTGATTCAAGCCTTTAAACCAGTTACATAATATAGTCAATACTGGGTATTTACTGGGCACAACAATCCTCTATATTGAAGCTGTATAGAAGATTCTAGCTGTCAAGTCACCGCCGCTAGTCACCGACGGCAATTCTCGCATGTGTAGTACAGCATGAATGAAATAAGTTCAAATGCATTGCGTTGCAATATCCCACAACCGAGTCTGTGTGTACATTGTACAGGTCATGCAAACCAGGCTTGCCCGCGCCCACAAACACGGGTTCCGCGCATATAATTATGACAGCAATCAATACTCCATTGCATTCCCAGTTCAAACTTGGTTCCACTGCCGGAAAATAGCATGCCTCTTTGCATTGTTAAACCTTATAAAGACATGTTCACCTTGCAATGATGACCACGTGGGTTCAGGAATGATCTAAGTAATGCCGACACAGAAAGTACCAGCTCACTAGTTACATTATATCGGGAATAATCTACGATTATTTAGGAGACCTTTTAAACCATCAATTTCCGGGAGGACTACTGTCGCAACGTTACTAAAACAACACCAACACTCAACAACGGAAAGTTCTTATTTAAATTCTGTTTTCAGACCGAGACCAACCGGATTTCCCATATCATTGCGGCCCGCTTCATTTGACCATCTGAGGTCTAAAAAAGTCTCCGAACGTCATGAACACCACATGCAGAATTTCCAACATCTCCCAAAGCTGTATCACAGATATGACGTCACCATTCAGGAATGAGAGTAAGGAGACGGCGCTCTTCATTTGTATTGTATACGAAGAAGTGTTTTCGTGCTGGGGTGTTTTCGTACACGTGGTACTATTGTTAACATACTTGCAGGCAACTAGTTGATACTCTTTCCAATTTATGTCCATATAGGAAAGGTCAGCTGCAAATGGCTTTTTTGGTCAATAGTAGACTTTAACTCTTGTAAGTAAATATTGACAGATATGTAACCCACGGATCCGGTCAACAAATCTTCGATGAACTTAGTTTGAATACGCGTTTAAATAGTGTGGTCCCTGGGGGTTTTGACCCGGAAAAAAGTGTAGTGAGCTGATTTTTGCACCAGTAAGCAGAATGCAGCATACAAAACATATCCAAAATCCCATAAATCCCCTTGGGGAGAGAATTTTATCCAAGATGGCCGCCAAATTAGCTATATCTCAGCTTCTGAAGTAGATGTTGGTGGATTAGTGTTTTGAATATTTGTTGGGGGCAAAGAACCAATTTATGTTTACAAATCTAAATCACTGATGACTTCATTCATGCCAAAATCCAAAAAGGCCGCACCATTGTATATAATTAGCATATGTCATCGTTTAAAATATGTTTGCGGTTCAAGAATTCAGTTTTTGTAAATCTAAATCATTGATTGTTTCCTAAAATCCAAAATGCCTTGCCAATTGCTGCCTTACATATAATTATTTTATCACTGCATATATTTCCTTTGCAGGTTTCCTGCAAAGAAGCTCGGTCAAACTGTCGCATTTATAGGAGGGTTGTTTAAAAGTATAATAATCCCGAAAAGGGATTGTTATAAACCAAATAGTAGTAATTTAGTTCATCTGTAGGTCTATTCGAAAGAATGACTTGGGTGTTAATGTTATTGACTGAATCGGTAGGAACGCCAACGCGCATAGAGCAGTTAAAGGTCAATTTTTAAGGGGTTCGAACTTTGGTGAGCGGCATGAGCACTCGTGGCGTAAGAGGAACGATATTTTTTCGCCGGTTTCATTAGCAATTTAATTGATTAATTATTAACCACAGGAGACGACCAATTATTACCACAGACTCCTGAATAAGCCTTAGATATGTATAATTTGTTTATAAATATACAATTTTTCAAGCGGCTTTCTCACAGTCGATATTTAAGGCATTTAGCCATGATCATGCTATCAACTTCCAGCAGAATTTTGCAAGTTACATTTTTCAAGTACCTGCGAATGTGCATCTTATCAAATGAAGGACTCATTTTAGTATGATGAGATAAATCATTGGTATATTCATCATCAGGAAGGATTGAATCGATGGGCAATGACCTATTCTTAGAAAATGCCGTTTGAGAACACGTTGTCAAAAATGTATTTGCCGGATAGGATCAAATCTATAGATGGACCTTGACGTCACTTGTTGACATTCAGGACGCCCTCTGTTGTTTTATGGCAGGCAAAATATTACAGTAGTTTCTGTGACAGACCACATAAAATCTGGTTATAAATTACTTGCAGAATCTTTCTGATCTAAATTGGTCACAAAATGCAGCTGGTAGCATTAGCTTATTATGCGGATCAAGAAAGTTAGTATATTTAATTCGAAACAAAAGTTACAGCAAAAAAAGAATTTCCCCATGCAAAGTATAGGTGCTTTTGCCTGCCAGTTTCTCTTTTACCACGAGGCAAAGATGCGACCATACTAAGACGACGCGGAACAAATGTAGCACATCATCACTCATTGTACATTATGGAGCTGATGAGTGCGACAGTGCTAAATTTGATTTTGCACACTCTGGTTTCCTATAGGATGTTTTTTTCTCTGTACCAGTTCACCCGTACGCATCTTTTGGCCAGCCTGGGATGCGACAGGCTGATGCTGATACAACCAGTTAACAGACTGTCTCTGTGTCTTATCGGTATAATGGCTCTTAGTGTCCAATATATCACTGTTGTCAACCTTCGGGCATTTAGAATCTGAACAGGTATACTGTCCCGTAAGTAAGTATAAGCTGCCCTCTGCAAACCTTTTACAACCGACCAATTCTGAATACTGTTGAATTAATGAAGCAAGCTATTTTGAATGTTCAATTTAAAAAGAGCGGGAATCGAATCATTTGAGATTAGTGAGAGAAAAAGGCTTGAAATTTTGACCTGTGAAATCGGCAAGTGTATGGAATCACAAAGCTATAATCTTTTAAAAATCAATGGAGTGTGGCGAGTTACCATCATTGCATTGCAGAGGCCACATGTATTTTTTATTTACTTTCTTTCATGAAGATAAGCTAGTGGGGTGAGTAAATGTAATCAGGGGACGGACTGGTGTACATGGATGGTATATCAGCGTACAGGTAGGGTTAAAAGTAATTATTTTTTTGTGGTGGACTTTTTCAATTCCAATAATTCTATTGATATTTTTCCTTGGTAAGTAGCCTACTCTCCATGATAATGGAACGGATGGGCACATGGTGGAAGATTCGTTATGGGAAAATACACTATAGCTCAGTTACCAAGCGCGCTATTCAAGTAATTCGGAGTTTACGGGTTCGAGTCCAGACCAAGGGATTATTTTTTTAACACCTCGGTCCCGCTGGCAGGATCTCCAAGGAAAAGATTAAATATTGAGGAGATTTTATTACTATCAATTATTATGTGCTCTAATCTCATTTGGGGGGTCTAAGGAGTAGGCGAATTTGCGTGGGGCCTTTTCCCTAAAACTGCATTTGCGCCATCGTGATGAGCCACCGTTACCGGTTAGGCCCCCCCTATTCCTTCACGAAAAAATCAATATGCACACAGTTGAATGTGGTTCATGGTCTTTATTCCGTATTGATTTAATTGATTGTTTCATAGAAAGCTTGTGAATTTTCAATGCATCGTCATTTAGTCAATCAGTAATGTTTTTTTATCTTTAGAGTGATTTCTTTCGTAAAACGATACCATTTCCCAATATAATTACTAACCAACTTAACCACCTATTTTTTTCCTTTATGAAAGTTTCCAAGAGAACAAATAAAGCTCTGGTTTTCTCTAAGCGTAAAAACAACCTTTCTGCACGAGGTTAGTATCACACTGCGTCATGCTTGCGTGTTATTGTTCACGCATGCAAACAACCTTTCAGGTTCGAAAACACCAACATGCGAATGGCCGTCTTAGAAATCCCCATAAATCACGATTTTTTCAGACAAACTAAGTACATAAGATCTAAATCTGTAGCATTTTTGCGTACGATGGCGATTCTTCATGGCCTAAATATGTTCTTTTTTGTTGTTCGTGGACTATGACTTTCGCCCATTTGGTAAGTATTTTCGGTCGTGTTTAGCTTTACTTTTCTGGCACGGAATTCACATATCTCTACCAATTTCAACTGGAAATCAAAGTTAGTATCGTATATGCGTAGTAAGTTGTACAAATTGAACGAAAAATTTCAATATCATTCGATTTTTAAAATTTTTCTTCGAGGACTCGCACTCGCCATCTGAGCGCTTGGATTTAAAATTTTGTGACGTCAGATCGGGGTCACGTCCTGTAAAAATACCGGAAGAATGCCAATGGCGTCCTGCGGTACATCGAAGCAATTTCCCAAAACTGCAAAATAAAAAAAACACGTAATACTTGTTTGGTGTGTGATTTTTGTTTAAAAGTAATAACCCGAAAGGGGCTTGTTATAATTACCACATAGTATTAATTTTAGTTCTCTTTAGTCTATTCGTGAAAGAATGACTTGGTGTTATGTTTATTTGAACTTAATCCGTATAGGAACGCCAATGACGCATATACCGTTAAAAGTCAATTTTTAAGGGTTCGAACTTTGGTGAGCGGCATGAGCACTAGTGGGTACGAGGAAACGATATTTTTTCGCGCGGTGTTCATTAGCAATTTTTAATTGATAATTATTAAGCACAGGAAGACATTTATTCCCACAACGCCTGAATAAGTCTTAGATATGTATATTTTGTTTATAAATAACAATTTTCATATCCGGGCTTTCCCACATCCCGAGTTAAGGCAATTTAGCCATGATCATGCTGTCAACTTTCCAGCAATGTGCAATGTTTAATGTTTGCAAGTACCCTCCTGCGAATGTGCATCTTATCAAAATGAATTGACTCATTGTTAGCATGATTGAGATAAAATCATGGTATATTTCATCTTCTGACAGGATTATCGATGGCAATGACCCGACTTCCTTAGAAATGGCATTTTGAAAACAAGTTTGTCAACATGATATTTGACGGGAGATCAACTCTATAAGATGTGCCTATGCCTTCACTTGTTGACATTCAGGACGCCCTCTGTTGTTTTCTGGCAGGTCAAAATATTAACATAGTTTCTGTGACAGACCACATAAAATCTGGGTTATTTACTTGCAGAATCTTGCCTGATCTAAATTGGTCACAAAATGCAGCTGGTAGCATTAGGGCTTATTATGCTTGATAAGAAAGGTTAGTATTATTTATTCGAAACAAAAGTTTCCAGCAAAAACAGAATTTTCCCCATGCAAAGTATATCAGGTTTGCTTTTGCCTGCCAGTTTCTCACTTACACCAACGGGGGCGCCATAAACATAAACAATGTCACACAATCATCTATACTATAGAGCTATCTAATCGCTGCTTCATATGCCACCTGGTTTATCGTACGTTTTCTGAAGAGAGCGATCTATTTGGTGGGCTTGGATGGGCAGGGATGATGATCAAAAGTAAAGATGTACTGTCTTCTGGTATATATTGCCAGTTGTCCAAAATATCACTTTTGTCCAACCTTCGGTCATTTATAATCTGAAGAGGTATAGCTGTCCTTATGAGTAAGTATAAGCTGCCCTCTGCAAACTTTTACCACCGACCAATTCTGATACTTTTGAATTATGAAGCGCTATTTTGAATGTTTCAATTTAAAAGAGCCGGAATCGAATCATTTGGCGTAAATTGGTTTAGGAAAGGCTTTGAAATCGGGACCTGTGAAATCGGCAAGTGAAGGAACCAAAGCTATAATCTTTTAAATCAAGGAGTGTGGCTATTACCATCATTGCAGCAAGGCACAATTTATTTTTTATTTACTTTCTTTCATGAAGATCAGTAGTGGGGTTAGTACATGTATCAGAGGAAGACTGGTGTAACATGGATGTTAATATCAGCGTACAATGGATAGGGTTAACGTAATTATTTTTTGTGGTGGCCTTTTTTCAATCCAATAATTCTATTGATATTTTCCTTGGTAAGTAGCCTCCTCTCCATGCTAATGGAACGGCTTGGTCACATGGTTGGAAGATCGGTCTTGGGAAAATACACTATAGCTCAGTTACCAAGCGCGCTATTCAAGTAATGCGGCGATTACGGGTTCGAGTCCAGCCAAGGGCATTATTTTTTTAACACCTCGGTACGCTGGCCAGCTCCAGGAAAAGATTAAATATTGATGTTATACTTTTATTACTATCAATTTATTATTTTTCCTAATCTCATTTGGGTGGGGTCTTAAGAAGTAGGCGAATTTTGCGTGGGGCCCTTTTCCCCTTAAACTGCATGTTGCGCCATCGTGACTGAGCACCGTTACCGGTTAGGCCCCCCCTATTCCTTCACGAAAAAA
This sequence comes from Ophioderma brevispina, assembly GCA_023653785.1. Lineage (NCBI taxonomy): Eukaryota > Metazoa > Echinodermata > Ophiuroidea > Amphilepidida > Ophiodermatidae > Ophioderma > Ophioderma brevispina. The sequence continues at coordinate 50,569 of JAMKCH010058598.1, read as the reverse complement.
TCAATATGCACACAGTTGAATGTGGTTCATGGTCTTTATTCCGTATTGATTTAATTGATTTGTTTCACTAGAAAGCTTGTGAATTTCAATGCAGTCGTCATTTAGTCATCATTACTGTTTTTCTTATCTTTTAGAGTGCTTTTCTTTCTGTAAAACGATACCATTTCCCAATATAATTACTAACAACTTAACCACCTATTTTTTTCCTTCTGAAAGTTTCCAAGAGACACAAATAAAAGCTCGGTTTTCTTCTAGCGTAAACAACATTTCTGCACGAGGTTCGTATCCACTTGCGTCATGCTTGCGTGTCATTGTCACGCATGCAAACACCTTTCAGGTCGAAAACACCAACATGCGAATGGCCGTCTTAGCATCCCATAATTCACGATTTTTTCAGACAAACTAATGTACATCAAGATCTAACTCTGTAGCATTTTTCGTAGATGGCGAATTCTCATGGGCCTAAATATGTTCTTTTTTGTTGTTCGTGACTCTGACTTTCGCCCATTTTGGTACGTATTTTCGGCGTGTTTAGCTTTAATTTTCTGGCACGGAATTCACATATCTCTACCAATTTCAACTGGAAATCAAAGTTTAGTATCTTATATGCGTAGTAAGTTACATAAATTGAACCGAAAATTTCAATATCATTTCGATTTTTAAATTTTTCTTCGAGGACTCGCACTCGCAAATCTGAGCGCTTGGATTTAAAATTTTGTGACGTCATATCGGGGGTCACGTCCTGTAAAAATTACCGGAAGTAATGCCACTGGCGTTCCTGCTGTAATCAGAATGCAATTTCCCAAAACTGCACAATGAGAACCAGTACGCCGCTCAATATAATAGTCATTCGAAAGAATGGTTTTAAAAAGTTTAGTATAATGCAGTTTTCGTATACTGCTCACATAAACGCATGATTAATTATAGGCCTACACACGTACGTCTTGCCAGAAATGGGCATAGAAACAATAGGCCATATATATTTCTATTTTACAACCAAGTACCAGAAATGGAAACTGTAGTGTGAAAGAAATATATAAAAGATGAATCCCAGAAATTTGGAGAAATAACATTTGGGTGTGAAAACACCTCAAGAGGACTTACTATTACATAATTCAGGTTCCGTCTTTTGTACCCGTCCCTTTTACAAAATTTCTCTTTATTTATTTATATCTATTTATTTATTCACTTATTTATATTTATTAAATTATAAATATTTCTTGTCATTTTTATTATTCGCCTATATATATTTATTTAGATATAATTTATTTGTTTGTTTCTTTATCCCTTTTTCCTTGTTCTGAAGTTGAGATAAAGCAAATTATATGTAATGGCGGCCATTTTGAATTTCAACATAAAGGAAAACATGGATAATTTAGATTTAGACTAAAGTCATCAACACGTCTACTTGAGAAGCCAAGATATAGCTAATTATATGCAATTTCAGCTATTTTGGCAGCCATCTTGGATAATTTTTTTCCCCAAAGGGGATTCATGGGGATTTTGGATATGTTGTTATATGATGTATTCTGCATGTCCGGTGAAAAAATCACCTCAATAACAATTTTTCCACGTAGTATGTGTATTTCTTCTTCAGGGACTATACTAATACGCTTAAAGACAATTTGTGTTGTACAATACGTAGCACTTAATATATTTATAAAAAGACTTAACTGCCAACCATACACTACATTGTTATGCGTTCCCGACATACAGTGCAAAATACCATCGTACTGCAAATGTCACGTGTTTTATGCCATGTAGCTAAGTCTAGCCATAATGAGTCACGCAACCCCCCCCCAAAAAAAATCGAGCCGCAACCTAATAGAAAATCTCCACACCGCCCTCAAAAGCAAAGGTTTTAAAAACTCAACTAAACCATACAATGAGACGCTTGATGGTTTAACCTCCCGTAACAAAAGCTTCAAATCAAGCATAGGGTTATGTTCCTCAAACTACACTCGTAAATTACAAGGATTTGATATAAATCCCAAAATACTATATTTGGGAGCAATCCATTTTCAGATTTCAAAATTAAATCTTATAGAGTTCTAATTTTAAATCTATAAGATTTAATTTTAAATCTAAAAATGGATTGGTCCCTACTCACACTATCTTTTTGGGATTTATTTATCTTTGAGATTATAATTTTAAATATATAAGATTCATTTATGACTTTATTTCCGTAATACTCGTGATTCCAAATAAATCACACAAAACCAACGCCTTCTTGCCAGATCGGTGTGCTTAACTTTGTGTATCGGACTGATACTACAGGTAGAAAAGGTTACTGTTGGTAACCCCGTAAACCGTCTTGATTTATCATTGTCTTTAAGTGGGTAGCGTTGGCCACTGGTTACCTTGTTGCTACAGTTCCCCGGTTCAATTCTCTGCGGAACCACTTGCGGGATTTAATCGGGTACTATTTAATTTCTGGATTTAAATCTGTACAAGGAGCCATTGGAATTCGCTCATCCCCATGGTTTAGTTGGACTTGGGAAAATGAACCACGATAATACGCCCATCGGAGGGTACTTTAGGAGGCCGTCGGGCCTATTTACAGAGAGTCATACCTGTGTCATCACATCACAGTTAAGGTCGAAAAGAGTAGGGTGATTCCCCCTGGCTGTCTCAATTCCGTCCCGGTAAATGGACCCCAGTGAAAATAAGCTTCCTGTAATGCGTTCTAGGATTTCATGCATTGGTCCGAATAATCAATCAAATAATATAATATTTTCAGACGAAAGAAGTTAGAATGAACTATATAATATCGACGTAATAAAACACATCAGAATATGGTTTTTGGGTTTTACCAGGTTGGTTATGCTAAAAAAATATCGCTCGCAGGTGGGCAATTGGAATTCAGATGAAGTTTTTCGTGTCACACCAAATGGTAACAATTCCAAAATGTAACGATTTAGTTGTATTGTATACTTACATATTCATTAAAAAGCTTCATCTATAGCTCGAAACATCATAGCCCCGGTGAAAAGAACCGAGTGTCCCCAAAAAAAATTGGAGAGTGTCCTATGTCCACATGTCGGAATAATCCGGGACCTTGTAGACGAGACTTTGGTACAGTGCTGAACAAATAATGCGTACAGCACTCAATGACGAGCACACTGGCTAATGGGTGGGCAGGACACTCAGTCACACGGACACAGTCATTTTGTGACACCGGTACTGTACTTGTCTGACATGGCTTACAACCTCTGGCTAGCTTTGCCTGTACCTGTACATTATATCCTGCATGCATCGTCTTTGGTGCTTCGCACCTCGCATCCCTAGCCTTCCTGCTTTTTCGCATTGACAGTCTTCCTGACAACACGATATCAAAAAATGGTTATATTCTCTCTGTCGTGAAAACTTGTTTATCCCCTGGCACTATCGGACCGATTTGTGTTTTTGCTGGCCTCCATAGAGGCCAGCTTAGAGATCAGATTGGAACATGGACCTTTGACACGTAGCTACTAAAATCATTTGTACAATTACCCAGCAAATGTAGTTCAGTGAAATGCCTTTAACCAACAAATTGATTTAATCATTTTATTTGCTACTTTTCTTCACAAATCGTGTGAGTCAATAACAACCTCATTCAGGAAAGATTTTTTTCTTCAAGGTTAATAGTTATTTTGGCGTCACTGTTTGCTTTGGTTGTTTTACATAGATAAACAGGCTATCAGAAGATTTTTATTTTGGTGTCTTTCGGACTTTGGGTTCAGAAACTATGTCAATTTGCGGAGAGACCCAAAAAATTCCAAGGTTTGGGCCGATTTTTAAAAGCCATATAAGGCGGAGAGACTGACACCGACGTATACCATCACACATTATAGCAAAGACAATCACACATGCAATTTCAGGTATCGATTTCTTCTCGACAAAAACATATCATTTGATAAAATGGTCTATTGTGTAACATAATTATAATAAATATCTTCAAAAAATTAAATTACCATTGTTCATCATAAAAGAGTCAGTTATTGAAAAATCACTCCATTCCAATGTCTCAGTTCATGAACTAAAATGAAAACTGCTCAGAGATTTTGTTTTACATCTCTAATGTAATTGTTTTGCACAAATACAGTATACTCACGTCCATAAAATTTGCAAGAAGACCTAAGCTGAAGTTTTCTTTAAATAAATCGGAATTAAAACTTAAATTCTATCGACTGCTATTTTGTCAATCGGAATACGAAAACTTCTATGGTTTCACTTTTGCTCCCAAGTTTCTTTGTAGGTTAAAACCATGAAAATCCTGCTGACCAAAGTATACTGGTGGATCCTTACACCAGCTATCTGATGTCTTAGTTGGGAAATTGAACATTTTTTTCTTAGCATTTTCTTTTGTAAATCTCTGTATATTGTTTTTATAATCCTTCAATATTCTCCCACCTTCTATTGTTTAACAGAATGTTGGTGTTAAATGTTTGTAACTCAAATCACGCTGAAGACCATGTTCACTCTCTATAGCGATGCATCGTTGTGGCTAAAAAACGGCCCAAACAGGATTTCTAAGTCTCTCGCAAAATAGTCTAACTTTTTTCCTCCAAAGTCCAAAGACACCAAATAACGTTTCTGAAAGCCTTGTTGATCATTCTTTATACCCATAGCAAACATTTTAGCAAAACAATTCTTTAACCTATTTTAATATTTTTTATTCTGAATGTAGGGTTTTTTTGACTCACCCTGTAGTTTATGGGTTTAAACTGTTTTATTTAATTAACCTAATAGCTTTTTCCTATTTATTATTATATCCATAATTATATCATGACTTATTAGGATGAGCAAGCACATATATTCAAGTGTAGTCTTGCTCCCATTTTTTGTTTCGAAATCGTGTATTTGTCTGTACGCATTCATGGGGGACAGAGATTCTAGAAAACGATCTCGCCCAAACCTATCGATGACACACGCCTTCTGATCTATGATCTCTCTTTGTTTCCGTGACCGATGTGGTGAATTGCTTACGCCTGTGAACTTCTTTGATTTTGTGTCCTTTATCAGGTAAAAGCTAATATTTTGCGTATCAAAAACATGCAATGATAGCATTATGGAAGTACGTAGAGCAACATTCATGTTGCTCACTGTATTTATAGGTCTAATTTCTGTAGCCACATTGACGAATCTCATACCAAAGCAACCTGCATCGGAGGCCAGCATAGTTTTTTTTCCAAATACCTTGTTTTTTCACAGTGTTATATTATTAGCCGATAAAATATATAAAAGGTCTATTTATTTGGTTTCTCAGCGGATCATATCATATAATCACCCAATCGGAGATACTGTAAGATATCAGGGGGTCAAAATAAGTTGAGAAATCTTGGATTTCGTGTATGATTTCCAAAGTACTTTTTATTTTAATACGTTCATTTAGCTGACTGTCTGAAAACAAATTTAGAGTCTTGAGTGATATTAATCTTATTACAGGCACAGCTTTTGACCCATGGAAATTGCCTCTTTTATTTTAAGACAACTTCAAGCATAGGCGACATAATTTGGCGATTGATATAAGTAGGGACAAGCAAGAGCTATTACCCCTGTAAAAATCTTGCCAGGCCTACAAAAATCTTGATTTGGTTATATGCTCATTCACCATATTGAAATTTTCCTTCAACATAGACAACTTTTTCACTTCTTCATATGCATATTTTTTATTTTTATTGGGAAATACATATGACGTCACTGAGTAGTCCTTAAATACAGTCCACACCCATTTATTATGATTTTGTTGTATCAGGTTGATATGAGCTGTTGTCTTCCTATGAACTATTATAGAGTCAGTTTAAACTACGTTATGTAGCCCAAGTTATAACCAGCTATAGTGACGGCACTCTCTTGAACAAGTCAATACCCCACTTTAATATTTTTTTACATCTTGGAAATGATTTAGGGTCATTATCAGAAAGTGTTGTTTAACAACATCGAAAAGATGGATAGGGCTGCTTTTCTTCCTAATTTACGTACCCTAGAGCGAATATAATCACCGCCATCTTTAAAAACAAGCTTGTATGTAAAATATAAATGCCATAATTATTTTGGAGCTCCCAAAATATCACCCAGGTTCTTATTTCAACAATTTGCCATTTTAAGTTCATTTAGCAAAATATGCCTCCTTGCGGCGGCCATCTTGGACGTCTAGATGTGTAAGCCCCCTTTAGGAAGTTAAAAACTTGATATCGTGTAGCCGTGGATAAATTTCTATCTGTAATGGAATTATAATGGCAACAACGACGGCCATTTTGAAATGGGCAGGACACGCTAACGTGCAGCTTTTCGGGGCGGAAACATACCTCATCCTAGTCAGGGGGACATTCCATTCAAGGTGATATATGGGAAAATTAATCACCAGTTGGGTGCAACGAACGGAAAATCCGATGATGGCAGCTCATGGGCTACAACTAGTAGGCCTATATTGGCCCCAGTTTTTTTTAAAAACTTGCTCTAGAATTTTTAATTGGAACACACGTGTGTGTGTGCGTACGTGTGTGTGTGTGTGTATGTGAGTGTGTGTGTGTGTGTATGTGAGTGTGTGTGTGTGTATGTGAGTGTGTGTGTGTGTATGTGAGTGCGTGTGCATGTATGTGTGGGTGCATGTTTATGTGTGTGTGGGTGCGTGTTTATGTGTGTGTGGGTGTGTTTTTATGAGTAAAAGGTAAAGGTAAAGGGGACTGACCTGTTATCACAGGAACGGAGTGCCCATCTCTCTTTCGAAGCGATTGGGCCAGACTCCACCATATAATGTTGCTGTAGTGGGATCGCCACACTACATCTACAGCGAGTCTGTTACCTCCCAGCACTGGATAATGCCGGTGTAAAGAAATTGAGTGTCCCCCACGAGAGAGTGTCCTAGCTACCATAGCAACATGTACGGAATAAACCGTGACCTTGTATACGAGGCCATTTGGGTACAGTGCTGAAACAAACGATGCATACAGCACTCAATGGCGAACACAATACACAGATGAATGGTAGGACACTCAGTCATGCGGACACGGTAGTTTATGACACCGGTACCCATTTATACACCTGGGTAGAGAGGAGTAATTTTGAGGTAAAGCAACCTTACCAAGGGAAAACACATTGCCCCCCAAGCGGGGCTCGAACCCACACCTTGGCGTGCGGGCCGAGCGCTGATCCACTGGACCACATGTTTTTATCAGTATGTGTGTGTGTGTGTGTGTACATGAGTGTATATTAGATTAAGCATGGGTGATATATTATCTATAATGCCTATTTAGGGTAATTCCATGTATATCTCTTTTTTTATTGTATAGCTCTCTGATGAATGTCATTCGACCGAAAGCTCAATAAATAATGGTATTATGTTTCTACGTGTTGACTGTCTGAATTTTATATATAGATATATATATATATATATAATATATAATCTCTGCTGTGATGTGTGTGTAGATAGTCTATCTATATCCAATATTAATACTATTATCTATATACTCTTCTCTATCTCATCTCTAATATATCACTATCTCTCGCTCTCTTCTCTCTCTCTCTCTATCTCCTTCCCTCTTATTATTCCATTATATGTGGATACTATTGGGTTGTGTACAATGTGCTTTAAATGAATTAAGGTTTGAACCCTGGGCCAAATTGAATAACAGTGGTAATCTCATAATTTGTTCCACAGGCAAATGAAATTTTAATAAATAAATACGTTTTGTATACATAATCATTGCTCTTAATTGAAGGTATGAACTGGGTTGCTGCAAACGTCATCTTACCAGCGGTTGTATCAATGTCAATTGGTGGAAACAATGATCAATCTAAAACCGATGCTGTAAACAGATTGGTCAGTGCCGGAGTAGTCGTCAGTGTCGCAGCTGGAAACTCCAACAATGACGCCTGTTTTTATTCCCCAGCTAGTATTCCAGCGGTAAATGCGAGCCACTGTCAGTGGTTTTCTTTGTAATGTAAACAAACTACGCCCATTTTTTTCGACGTTAAACAACATACACGGTACACCTGGCACAAAAAGTATCTCGGCAAGTTTTTCGATCAGTACTGTGCCAAAGTCAGACCATTTTGAAAGTTTTCGAAATATACATATTGTTGCCTAGGTCTTGCTCTTTTATTTACACCTCGCTTGTAAAAAAGCGTGCAAAAATGGCTGAGATAGAGCGCCCGGAAGACGCTAACCCCCAAACCAAAAGTTGCAGTTTTTGGATACTTTTTGTGCCAGGTGTATTTATTTGTACACATACAGAGGGTTTCTTAAATTAGTAACTAGATCCCCACTCGACTTTTTTTTTCAAATTGCAACGGAATTACAGACTGCATTGTCTCCTCTGGCCTGTAAAGTTTTTTTAAACACGTTCGTTCATAAATATGTTTAATTCCTATGCCTTCATTTTATTCCAAGAACAACATGTATTCTATCCAATGACTGTGTTGTACGTTGGGGTAGGTGGTAGAGTCGGACATGTTTAGCAGTAGAGAGCTAAACATTATTTTGATCATACTTTCTAAACACCACTTAAGTGGTCAAGGTCTTAGGCACGCCCGAAGGTGGTCAAGGAGGGCCTATGGACCCTAACCTAGAATGCATTTCCCATAACGATATTTAAATGAAACTCACCACACGTTACGACTGCTCTAAAACATTAATAACAAAGAAAGACAAATTGAAAATATGTTCGACTTTGAAATTAGGGACGAAACATTGATATTCATGAGCATCATTTTTAACCGAAAAGAGGCCATTTTGTTTTTAATTTTCTCCAACATGATCCACTAAAAATTTAAACTGCAAGTGGTTTTATGGATCGACCCCTTACTCTGCTTAATTTTGAGAAATTAATTTTGTTTCGAATTTTGTTAAAGAAAAATAGACGCTATAGTGTAATTTTACAAGTTTACTACGGAAAAAATCGCTTTCTGGAGGTGCTTACTCCTCTTCTTTCATTTTTTGTATTGCCATTGATTGACATCAGCCATTTGTCATCCGTCATACACGGCTGCACACTGACCCTACGGGCGGTGTTTTTAATTGATTTCTGTGCTTGTTTGTAGCAAAAACATCATTGTGTGTGTAAGAACAACTTAAAAGCCTATTCAAATCGCATTTACAATGTCGCCTAAGGAAAGTGAAAAGTATCCTAAAAGTCGGGAATTCGCGGTGGGACTTTGCAGTTCGTAGGCTGAGTAGCGAAAATTGCACAGTTGGACTACCAAATCGCGGGTTTGGCACTTATGACTGCACCGGTGTCATAAACTACCGGGTCCGCGTGACTGAGTGTCCTGCCACCCATCTGTCTATTGTGTTTCGCCATTGAGTGCTGTGTGCATCGTTTGTTTCAGCAATGTACCCAAATGGCCTCGTATACAAGGTCACGGTTTATTCCGTACATGTTGCTATGGTAGCTAGGACACTCTCTCATGGGGGACACTCAATTTCTTTACACCGGCTTCGGACGTGCGCAGTGTGCTTTAATCTGGGACAGTGGTTGTGTGAACCACTCTCATTTATTTACATTATGCACTACTTCCTTATCACCGGAGCTCACCGGCGAGCGGTAATTGGCTGGGAGAAATGTGTAAATAGACCAGTGTATGGCATCATCCTAATTATAGTTTGTCACTGCTCCCGTGGAAGCTTGTTCTAATGTTGTAGGCGAATGTGAGAACCTCTCATGGTACAACTCACTAATATCCCAATTGAAATATGAAGCCGGGCTGCTGTAAAAGGTCCTTGCCATTCAGCAAAGAGAGCGCTGAGAGGCAACTATGCAATTTGGCTTAGCAGAAACTCCAAAGCTTTCCGAATGAGAGAAAGTGAAACGATTGTGGCCATGTGGCCACACAAAAGTAGTTAAATCCCTTAAAGCCTGGATCCCTTAAAATCCCCTGGAGTTGGTTACAAAGCACTAGAACGTTAATTTCTTATAATTATACACCAGTATACCCAATCGGGTGCGGGGGCAGCTTGAGCACCCCGGGGTTGGCCAAAAGTTTTACAAATTCAGGCTGCTTTTACTTATCAGAGGCTGCACCCCGAGGTCCTCCAGCCTGAGTACCTCTCCTAAAGCGGGTGGCTGAGCTCTGAAGGTAAACGACGCTGGTGGTAGTCGCGAAAGATCCATTTCTCTCAAAACTTCAACAAGAAAACCCTTTTCTGTGATTATTTGTCATTTTATTTTTCGTTCGGTTTATTAATTGGCATACTAGGCTATCACAGTTGCTGCATCTGACCGATCCGACCAAAGAGCATCTTTTTCCAATTTTGGAAGCTGTGTTGATATATTTGCACCTGGCGTCTCTATTCCAAGCGCATATAGATATTCCGATACTTCAACAAAAACCATGAGCGGTACCTCTATGGCATGCCCCCATGTATCAGGTATGGTGTTGTTAGCCTACTATTTCACTTTAATCTTTGGAGTGCAAATCAAGTGTTTACAAAGATTGGATAAAAATTAAGTGTTAAGATTTGCTAAACATGAAGATCCTAAACTCATGTCTAGAGTATTTCACGTTTAGCAAATTGAAGAACGATTCTAAACACTCAATTTACAGTTCTAAATGTGGGAATATCGCCAAATAAATAATCTTACGTCTTCCGTCTTGTTCAAATGAGTAAAATCTTATGAGATGAATTCACTAATAAACACTGATCATGTACAGCAGAAATATAAAGACGAAAGATAAACGCATGTGTAAGAGGAGTTATGTGTCTTTGCGATCCTTCTTCGCCGAAAATCGCACTCGACAGAGTTTTTTTGTATTGTTCTTGGTTATTTTTGCTCGCGAAATTGAGTCAAAATTAAAATTTTTTCCAGAAATTTTAAAGTATAGCATTTAGATTTGAATTAAGAATTTAAAACGCCATATTTGTGTTCTCTCTATTTGATTTTAATCTATCGATGTCACATCTCTGCACATTTTAGAATTTCTGTGACTTTCGTCTGACGTTTCCTTCCTTTATCCGGCCACATTTACGTTATAAAGTTCCTCACATTTTCTGTAAAATTGCAATTTAACTTAGGGACACCCAACACTCCACTAACGGTCGGATACATATGCTAGAGGAAAGGAAGTATGTTAAAGCACCCTTTATTTTGCAAAGTACACTGTTAGCAAATTTTCCGTAAATTTACGGAAATTTCTGGCAGCAGAATTTCCAGACTTTTTAAGGGTAAATTTACAGATTTTCAGTCAATTAACGGAAATTTGAGAGTATTTTTACAGAAATTTGTCTCATATTATGGAAAAAATGTGTATTTTAACAGAATTTTTCCGTAATTTAAAATTACGGAACGAAAAAAAAAGTCCGGAAATATTGCTGCCAGAAATTTTTGAAATATTTCCGTAAATTAACATTTTGTATGTTTTTTGTTTTTTATTTTTATTGTTTTCTAAAACAGATTTTCCGTAAATTTACGGAAAATCTGTTTTCACCTTTCTTAATTTCGTAATTTCTATCTAACAGTGTACGGAAAATTAACACTTCGTAAAAGTAGAAAAGAATAGAACTTGACTGACCCGTCCATCCGACTGGAAAAATAAAACAACAAACCGTGTAACTAGCTAGGGCTAGGGCTAAAATCGTTGATTTGGACAGAATTTTTTTAGATTTCATATTTTATTTGAAAAAGGGCATTCTTTGATTACGCGAGAAAAAAATTGATTTTTAAACACCTTTTTTCCTCGAAATTTCTATAAGTTGATATCTGCGGCAGTTCTGCTGTGAAAGTGACGGGAGAAGAGGGTCGGAGTGTAAACCCCTCATTTTTCATTGATTGTTGATGGAATTTAGGTTTATTATCTCCTGAAATTAATTAAAATGCTATATTAATAAGTCCTTGGAGTATATTGAATATTCCGCCCTCACACCAAATATCTGCTTACATCTTTTGTTGACCCTTATACTCACAGGAGCTGCTGCAGCATTGTTGGGTATTGATTGCAACCTTAAACCAGATCAAATCACTGATCAGCTTCTGAAGGCTGCCACTCCAGACAAGGTGTCTGATGTCAAGTCCTCACCAAATCGTTTGCTTTATATCGGCAGTAAGTGATAGCTCAAATTAAGGTAAAATCTTAAATTTAGAACTTTTTTTAAATTTCATATTCGTGTTGACATAATTACATTATACCCTTCGCACCTATTCTATCATGTGCAAGGAATAAAGGACATGCGAAATGTATAATGTGCCTTCATTATTGAATTACTGGTGCATCGTGGAATCTTTGTGTGTTGCACAGGTTAATAGAAGAGAAGATTTCAGTAGCTTCCCACAATGCATTGCTTCCAATGGAGGTTTTTGTACAGCTACTGATGTGAATCGTTAGAGAGGAATGTTTCATCTCTAACGATTCACATGACTACCTGTACAAAAACTTCCATTGGAAGCAATGCATTGTGGGAAACTACTGATATCTTCTATTGGTTAATAGCCCATGACATACTTCCAGTCGCAGCGAGCGATTGGCGTGCGCAATACCGGATTTTGACCCAAGATCAAGTGTTACGCATGCTCACGAGCAGAAATCGCTCGCTTCGACTGGAAGTATATCGCAGGCTTTAGCGTTTCCACTTTAAAACTTAAGTGAAATTTATACTTCATATGAAGGTTCATTAGAAAACACCAAATCAGCAATAAAATGAATGCTATTATTTGGGCTATAAATTAAAATCATTGTTCTCAAAACACGCAAAAATGGTCAAATAGAGGGAAAACGCTAATGAGCCATGTACTTACATCATACAGTAAACTAATTTTATGTCGATATCTACTCAAGATCTATAGCACATATAATCGGCAGAATGGAACGCCATCGTAAATGCATTTCGGCTAAATTTACAGGGGATGTATTTTTGTGTTTTGTGTTCCAATAGACAAAAAATTGGTGGGAATATTATACAATTTATATATTTGTCAATGCAAATCAGTGTTAAAAATAAATAATAAATAAGTTGTTTACTTTTTACGCCATCATAGTGCCATTTGCGATGGTGTTGCACTCACGATTTCTCTCAGTGCAAAACCATCGAAAGTGCATTATTACCTTGTTTCAGCGTATTTGTCTTGTTTACACATAAACAATCATTCCAAAATAAAAGTAGAATGCCTTTTTTTTATTACTTTCTAGCATTTTTCAGAAAATAATAGAAAAAAAGGTTTTTCACTTACAATATGGTGTGGTACTAACGGGTATCAAAATTTGAGCGCAACACCATCTCAAGTGCCACCTTACGACGGTGTTGATGACCAAAATATCTCAAAACTGCGCTTGCGATGTATTTTAGGCCAAATTTAATTATTTCAGAATTAAGATATTCACTTTTAACATGTCCTTAAATGGATGTTATTACATTATCTTCCACTTTGTGTAAAAACCTCAATCTCGCCAAAATGTCACTTACGATGTTGTTGCACTCTGCAGACGATACAGTTAACATAAACCGTGCTATTTTAGGTAATGGTGTATTTTATGGGTGTTGCAAAATACACGTTCCAAAGAGTTTGTACAGTAACGGATTTGCAAGGTCCACATGGCTTGGCCATCTCCAAAATAAAGAAAAATAGATCTGTGCTCAAAGAGCACAAACCATGTCAAAGACGCATATATAGTTATAATGTTGGGTAAATGCAACAGTTCCATAAGTCGGAAAAAGTATATCGTCAGTCGTAAAACTAGCAAAAACCAAGTTTTCAAAATCTTTGCTTCTAAAATCGATAAACCAGGTTTATCAAATTCGATAATTGGAAAAAAAAAAGATTTTTCAACCGTTAAACATAGCTTTTCGAATCGATAACCCTATTTTCGAAAAGTCAGGTTTATCAATTAAAAAAACCTGGTTTATAGGTATGGAGCCACGATTTTCACTTTCTTTGTGCAAAGTACGTGCTATAGACAGATAAATGCACAAATAGAAGAGAAAGGCCCGGTTGTTCGACAGACGAACCAGGTTTTTCGACTTTACTTTTTCCATCGATAAAACCGGTTTATCAAATTCGAAGAGCAAGGTTTTGAAAGCCCGATTTTTTCGATCGACAAAAAATTGCCTTTCGAATTAGAAACATTTCTAAGCACTAAACTAGTTTTCCTTAAGATAAACTACAGAAAACGTCAATCTAACCAACCAATCTAAGTTAATAAAGTGTGTATTACTGATTTGATAAGTTTAGAATATAATTATACAAAAATAAAATTAAAAAAAATGCACTTCTTTATTGACTTACAGAGGACACGTGCATGACTCGTTGTGGTTCAGGAGTGGATTCCAATCGTAACTGTCAATGTGATTCACCCTGTGGGGGTCGTGGAGACTGCTGCTCAGACTACTCCCGATTATGTGCTACCAAAGGTAAGATGTGATGTCAAGTAGCATGATTTGCAAAGTGTGGTCCAACTTGAAAACCTCCTTACCCGAACCACTAGTGCCATCCCTCCGAGGCGCGAGGGAAAACTCGAAGTGAGGAGTGTCATTCTCGGAGCTGCTGCCCATGTGCATTTAAAGAAATCTGCCAAAAAGCATTGCCAGATGCACAATGAAGGACAGCAATGATGTCACTGCCACCAGGTAGAGTAAATAAAGTACAATTATTTCTCGTGCAATCTCTCGTGTAAACAAGCAAATGGTTTTCAAATAAGTGGAAGTATTGTTACATGGTTTATTTCAGTATGTTTGATTCTCGATGAATCTTTATACTAGATTCTATTCTTCTCTGGACTAGCTCTCATTTATGTAAATGTAAGTATTAGAGGGGGTAATAATTGCCCATGGGCAACTCTGTTTTACCGTTGGGTACAAATTAATGATTACAATAGTAAACTTTGTTACCAATTTGTTCTGACGTTGTAAAGTACTCTCCACTGGCGCTGGCTGCCTGTCAAGGAACGTATCAGATATAAAATCCTTCTTTATGTCTATAACTCGGGTGTAAAAGGAGATATGGTCCGACAGAAGCCCGGGCTCCATAGACGACAACGGAATAAAGCGTGAAACTAATGTTGCATGAAGATTCAACTGAATCGAGTGCCCTATTCTTCACCGTTGTAGGCGGACTGTGAGTCCGGAGGACTGTATCTCCTGCCACACCGGTCTATAAATCAAATCTCTTCATGATCATGCTCAATCTTACTTCACGATAGTCTCAATTTATGTAATGTATTGGACGGCAATTTTTATGGCACTGGGCGTAGACTCCGGTCTTCTTCTGAAGCTACAGGACTTGTTATACCTGATACCGGGTAATTTAATGTGATCTGGAACAAGTTGCTAAGTAATATCAGTGTCTTTGCACGGCTGCTGAAACACCCTCATTTCCTTAGTTATGTAATATTTGGTAGATTGTTATTTGCTTATTTTGGTATTTTATGGTTTGATGATTGAAGGTGACGTGTTCGCTATATAGCATCCTGTTCACAGGAGCACGCTAAAGGAGCACGCCCCGGAAGAGAGGTAAAACGTTCATCACGTTTGGAAATATTGAATAATCTAGCCTATGATTGGTCAAATCCAGAAGAAACCCTATAACGTAACGTAACGCTATAAGTACCAAAAAACTATTTTCTCCTATTTCTAAGTTTTTATTTGGACAAAGTTGTACTTTTGATGCACAATATCTCCAGTTTTGTTTCTTCAATTAAAGAGCTCTTTAGCAGAGTCATTCACTAAATAATTTTGTTTTTTTAATAGTGTACCCTAAATTGTTAGCATTAGACAAATCCATGCAATTTGTGTGTTTTTGAATATTAATCAAAACCTTTTCATAAGTTAAAAAAAAGGTGTCAGTACAAGCACAATTTTTCTAATTATCCTAAACAATAAGTTTTATGTTGATAGATGGTACACTTTGGTCAGGAGAGCGCACCGCAATTTCCTCAAAATAGCCACCAGTGGTGTCCATATTGCATCCTTCATATAATTTCCCTTTTATTTGATGATAAAGTCGATATACTTTGAAGCCCATTTACATTTATTTGACCCCGTTATGTGACCACCGATTTCCAGACCCCCGGCAGCATATTTATAATTAGTATGCACACTAAGGAGTAGTTCTTAAGCCCATGATATACTACTAGTCGCAGCGAGCGATTGGCGTGCGCAATACCGGATTTTGACCCAAGATCAAGTGTTACGCATGCTCACGAGAAGAAATCGCTCGCTGCGACTGGAAGTATATCACCCAACTTAGACCCAAATTAAAACAATTAGAGCCAAGAGACGTTTGTATTGAGACGTGTCAAGTACACCCACTTAGTCTCTGGGTATAATTTCAATGGGAAATTATAAAGTGACCCAGAACTGAGGGCTCTTAGTGATGTATCTGTTGTTGTGTCGGTTGTGGAATGGGTTGCTATCTGCAATAAACAGATAAACCTAACAATTGCACTTAAAGGAACTATCAGTGATTTGCTAAACCAGAAAATCGACAAAATCATAAAAAATCTGATTTTTGCATGTTTGTCGCTTGGACAAAAATAACTTATGAGAAGTCTTCACACATTTAAAGCTATTCCTGCAAATTTGAAATATTTAGACTCTTTCAGGTCGATCACTTACAGTGTCTTTAATAATGTATCCACTCTACTACATCTTCGGCTTTTACAATTTCGGTCAACACTTCCTCTCCAAATGAAACCATACCCTCAACAATAATAAAAAAACGGAAACAAGTGGTTGTGTTTACTAGTTACAGCATGTTTTTTATTTATTTTTTCATATCGAGACAAATTAATATGAAATGTATATGAAAATGTAACTAGAATAACTGGTAAATTGTCTATTAGAATGTATTGACAAATTCGGACCGTTTTATAATCTTTTTACAGGAAATTTGCAGGTGACAAAGAGCATTAGAAGATCAGAGAAGTATGGTGATGGGAACTACGAGCAGCTGTGAAACTCTCATCTGAAAAGATTACTATTAAAAATTCAAGAGGGAAAGATTTGTAAATAGTTGATCGTAATAAAGTTCAAATAGTCATTATTACTAGCTGGCACTTTTTTCCGCACCACAGTGCAGCACTTTCTGTAAATTATATACACCAAAGCATGTTTAAAATGTAGAACACATGCCAAGTGTTGACGAAAAGAGCTTTGTTCCTTAAAAAAAGCAAGAGAAAATACATACCCACTTCCTAGGTTAAGAGTTGTGCATACTAATTCACTCTCAAGCCAGACCCATATTTACTCTACGGGTTGTATCGAAAAGATTGTATTTATCAAATATAGGCTAGTATTCTCTAAGCGAGTCTAACTTTAACCCTCGTCTTACCAAGCCTTTCTGTAACACGGTTTAAATGAAATGGAATGTAGTATTTTATGTAGCGCTTTTCTGTAAAAGATCAAAATGCGCTTTTTATTCATTTCGCCACTAGGATATCATCAGATTCATTTTTGTTTCATATAGGAGGCAGCCAGTTTGGCGTTCCAACCTATCCACTATATCATGATATTCCCTTAAAGGTGATTGTTCCGTTCACCTTTAGGACCCCCTGATTTACCCGGAAGTAGTATCAATTTTGATATCAGATGAAAGGCCGTATTTTTCTCATTGTTGTCCTGAAATTTCAGCTTTCAAATTAATTTCTTTCTCAAGATACAGATTAACAACTACCGTTTTAATGGTTAACCGTCAATATTACCGCAATAGTGAATAGGGCGTTGCACCATGCATTGTCGCATCTAGCATCGAAACCGCAAGTGTGTTTCCCACGGTACTTGATGGTCAGTGTGTACAAGTGTCATGCTCTCGTATAGAGTAGAGAACACGATATACAAAAATCGGAAGAAGCACCTTTAACAGCTCCCCAAATGTCGGTTGGGTCGACGAGGTGATTGCGATCAAGTATCTTGCCCAGGAACACAAACACGTTGGCAACAGAGGGGCTTGAAATCACAATTTACAATGGTCTTAGGATCATGAGTCCTGCGCTTTACCCGTTGCGCCACAAGGTACGAGGGTTAAACCAGGTTAGTCCTACATTAATGGACTTTTTCAGTATAACATACGTTGAAAGTGCAATGTAATAGGTGAGAAAAATTCTTATGGATGGGTCAGAATCCATCCGTTAGACAATTCCTCACCTGTTACACTACATTTCCAAGGTACGTTCGATGATAAAAGCTAGATGCATGAAGGATTACCCTTGGTTTAAGTCTGGGGCTACATTTAGACTACCATTGGAAAAACCAGCCATAAAGTTTATCCTGATTTATATGATAGGTTAGTCATGCCAGTTTGAATTTCATTAAAAAAGCTTTAACTAAAAAGGTGCATTTGGCCATAGGATCAAAGGAAAAATTGTTCATTTTGATTACATACTTGGCAGAGGTAAACCCTTTTCCCACTATAAATAATAATCAATATTACAATTACCATTTATTGGGTGTTTGTGGCATGCTAAAGGTTGCACATTTTCATGAAAATGAATAAAATGGCATCTCAATTTCTTTTTTGAATATCAGTGATCAAGGGACATACACTATGCTGCATAGTGGCGTTATTGATAAGTAAATCCACCTGGTATTCAGCGGACAAAGCACTTCAGATTCCCCTTTGTTTGTTTGGAACTGCAAAGCCATTGTTACTGGCCATGCAGCTGAAAAGATGTCAGGCGTTATAGACTCGTTATCCCCGACCAGTTTAGGGTAGCCGTTTCACATAGAAGCCCCAAGTTCGCAAATGAGGTATTATTCCGGCATGCTCTATATGATGTTGTTAAGTAGCGCAGGACGGAATCAAAAGCAATACCTCATTTGTATACTTGTTTTTTTTTTTTTTTTTTTTGTTCCGTTCACCTTTAGGACCCCCTGATTTACCCGGAAGTAGTATCAATTTTGATATCAGATGAAAGGCCGTATTTTTCTCATTGTTGTCCTGAAATTTCAGCTTTCAAATTAATTTCTTTCTCAAGATACAGATTAACAACTACCGTTTTAATGGTTAACCGTCAATATTACCGCAATAGTGAATAGGGCGTTGCACCATGCATTGTCGCATCTAGCATCGAAACCGCAAGTGTGTTTCCCACGGTACTTGATGGTCAGTGTGTACAAGTGTCATGCTCTCGTATAGAGTAGAGAACACGATATACAAAAATCGGAAGAAGCACCTTTAACAGCTCCCCAAATGTCGGTTGGGTCGACGAGGTGATTGCGATCAAGTATCTTGCCCAGGAACACAAACACGTTGGCCACAGAGGGGCTTGAAATCACAATTTCTATGCTGCATAGTGGCGTTATTGATAAGTAAATCCACCTGGTATTCAGCGGACAAAGCACTTCAGATTCTCCTTTTTTTTGTTTGGAACTGCAAAGCCATTGTTACTGGCCATGCAGCTGAAAAGATGTCAGGCGTTATAGACTCGTTATCCCCGACCAGTTTAGGGTAGCCGTTTCACATAGAAGCCCCAAGTTCGCAAATGAGGTATTATTCCGGCATGCTCTATATGATGTTGTTAAGTAGCGCAGGACGGAATCAAAAGCAATACCTCATTTGTATACTTGAGACTCCTATATGAAATGTCTACCCAGTTTGGATTGAGCTATCCTCGTTCGCGATTAAAATAAACTTTGAGGTTCTACTGTGAGTTCAATAATTTTGACTGTATGTGTCATCATTTATTGAAAAAAAGAAATTAATGTAAACAAAACTCATGGTGGATATGTTGCTTGGTAAGCTGTGACCTAACATCTTTGTGCAGAACCAAACTCCACAACTTATTGCTGGACCTCATTTCTATTCAATTTACCACCATGTATTTAGAAAAATACAAAAGAAGGCGGTCTAGCGACCTATGCTAACAACACGGTAAATTGAATACAAATGGGGTTACGCGGCAAGTTACTGTAAGTTAAGTTTTGTTTCTGTACAAAGATGTTAGGTCACACTCTGCCAAACAACTTTCTTTCATGATTTTTTGTTCATCTTTGTTTCCTTTTCGGAAAAATGATGAAATATACGGGTGGCCGACCATCTGGATGTGAGACCGATGCTTCTACCAACTGAGCTATTCATGTTACTAGCTTTTGAATTAAAAGTGCTCTCAATCCCATTTACAAGAGAGCGCATGAAATATTTAAAAAGTATGACTTCTGGAAAGGCAACCGTTACTCAGGGTTTCACACGAGGCAATGCCCTCACGAGCTCTTACGATCACTGGGTAACCCGTATCCGCCGTTTTCCTGCGGGTGTAATCTATATTTATATATATATATATATATATATAATATATATATTATATATATATATCTATATATATATCTATATATATAGTCTCAATTGGTACACAACATGGTTATGATGTCGCAGTGCACAAATATATTATAAATAATCAACACAAAAAAAAAAAAAAAGAAAACGCTTCGGGTCTAAACCCTTTCACGGTTGAATTGCAACTGATACTACAAGAGACACTAGGGAGAATACCTTGTAAGAATTAAAACAAAACAATGTAAACCACAACGAATATGGTGAAAACCTATATACGTATAATAACTAATTGTGAAAACTTGGTAAGCGCTTAGAATACCACACTTAAATGCACCAAAATGCATGTTATTTTACATCATTAAAAATATTAAAACGAATCAATTTTATAGTTAAGTCAGTGGTTGCACAATGCCCATTTTGAAAATGAGTCTGTGTTCAGTGTCACTACGGTCTTTTTGGTTACCCCTACGAGCAAAGGCCCCGGTGACACAAAAATCATTATTGCTACAAATTTTGACGGTTTATTAAAATTTTTGCAACTGAACAACCCTCAGAATTTATTCTGTGGATCGAGATGTTCTTTAATGCGATCACAAGTCTACGGTTGAGTTTCACAACACCAATATAAAGGATGTGACATTTTTGCATATTATATATAAAACCAAGTGCGGGGGTGTTGTGGACACGTGAAGTGACCGGTAACCTGAAAAGAGTTGTGTGGACCCTTGGATACGATTCATGTTTCCTTTGGTAACCCTTTGAAGGTGTTACATCTTGGACGTTTACATGGGAATGTAAACGGGGGGGCTTCATCAAGACGATCGGGGATTGGACGCACGAAACTAAATGCTTAAATAGATCCGGTCTCTTTAATATGCTGTGACAGGACGTGCTGAAAGACCCCTTGGTAGAAGACTCTGACATAATATTTTGATGTTCTTGAATATTGTAAACGACGAATGGTGTGTATGGAAGGGGGTATGGAATAACAAGGGGAACCCGGTCAGATTTGCAGCGATCGAGAGTTTTTTACAGAACCTCGTTTCTTTCAATCCTAGAATGCCGTTGCTTAGCAGCGTTAGTAATGTCTGAGGGATGGCCACGAGCATCAAAATAACTGATGTACCAATTGAGAACCTATATGAAACCATTACACATGCAGTACCTCGACATATATATATATATATATTATATATATATAGATATATATATATATATAATATATATATATTATATATATATCTATAATATTAGATATAAATTATATATAGATCTAATCTATCTATTTCTATATATATATATATATATATCGCATATTATATAATATTGTGTTTGCTACATTGCTTCGGGGTTGGCTTCTCCACTTTGTAATCGAACGCTTTTCTCGCGACAAGGGCTTCATACTTTGAACAGTTTTCAAATTCAACACCAAGGGCATGGCACACACGAGGTTTTCATTCCACTGCTAAGTTCGTAAACCACACTACTTCATGTTATGTCTTTTGGCATCAATTATATCCTTAATTACTAATTAGTAGTGTTCTTCATTACCATGTTTTCCTTATCCCTGTGTCATAAAAGTGTACACTTGACGTTGTTGAACTTTTCGCCCGACTTGTCGTTAAAAGACCGTATCGAGATGTCACTTCATGGGCGCAGCCATGATGGAGTGAACCTTTCACCTCAACTAATATCAAATGTGAATGCAGCACAGCACCTTTAATGTTGCATAAATAACTTACTGTCCATGGAACTGACTATACTGACACCAATTACAAAAACTTGCCAGTTCAAGGTGCGTGTTCCGATTCGTCCTTTGTGACCCCCCTTATTTACACCGGAAGTAGTTCGATTTTTATATCAGATGAAGGCCTGTATTTTCTCATTTGTCGTCCCTAATTTGCGCCCTTCGAAATCCTTTTTCTTCGCCAAGATATAAACAAAAAACCACCGTTTAGTGGTTAACCATATATTACATAGTATTGAATAGGGCTTGCACATGCTTATGCTTCTACCTTCAAACCGCAAGGTTGTTTCCCAACGTTACTTGATGAAGTGTATGTGCAAGGCCAGGCTCTCATATCAAGTAGAGACACAATCCACATAAATCGGAACAATCACCTTTAAGTCATATCAATGCTACGAAATTTACAAGTAAACTTTGTAAAAGTGTCAATTACACAAAGCAACAAGATTTCCTTCTAACAAAAAGTTAATCATTATCTCACATAATCATGACTTCTAGAAAATCATATGGTAAAATACCACCCAAGTATCCTGAGATTTGGAGTGATAAATTTGGAATCAATCAATTTTTAAATCAAAGTTTCCATAGTCCAGCCAATGTTCTGTCACTCCAAAAACCATTAGCTGCAGATCACTTGCATGTACATGCAAAAGTATGATTGAGCAAATCAATTTGAGTCCTATCACTTTTTAACACCTCCTATGTACACAAAGGCAGCATTATATAATTCCTGCCACATGTTTTGATTGAGATCCGATCACTTGAGCACAGTACGTCTCAGTTCTGTCACTCCCCTCTCTGTGTACAATGTTTCAAACTAACAGAATGTGACAGTAAGAGTAACTTTCGACACAAAGGTTCACATCATTATTTGAATCTCTTCACTACAAAAACATAAAATTTGACAATCTGATAAAACTTTTGTTCAAATTAAAATCAATTTCTAATGTTCAGCTCTATTTTAAGCTCACCATATTAATCAAAAAATGTACTCAATCTGTAAATTCATCATCTAAAAAGTTTGTTTCATAGACTGTTACAACATCTGGTAATATGCATTGATTTGAGAAATAACGACAAGTTAAACATGGTTAACTTTTCCATGTGCACAATGTTAAAGATTTCAAACTTAAGCATGAACTGCTTGGTAACAAAGAATGCAAAATTGGATCCCAAAGAAAAAGTGTCAATTTCACTTCCTTCATTCACTTTCCGCTTACACCACTACTAATTAGTCAAATTCGGTAGTATAAAGTTTTACAACAATTATAAATTGTCACCCAATTAGGCAACAATAATCTGACATTGAGATTTGGCACCATGATGAAAGATTCTTAATTATATTCAGTTCAGTCTGAGATAGCTCTTGTTTTTTTACAAAAGTTTTTGATGAAGAAAAGCCTCTTCCTCTTCTGATTGGTCTGGCCTCCCTCACTCCTGTTTTTTCCCATCCCACATAGTAAGGTTGAATATAGTGAGAATGTTGACCAATACCACCTCAAAATCCAAGCTGGTCACTCAAACAATTCCAAAGAAAGCGCCTGATGTCGAATTTATCCGTTTCTATGACGAGTAATCATGTCGTTTGCATTTACACTGACTGTTCCAATGGTGCACACAACCTTGTTTGTGTGAACTGAACATTTAAAACGTTAGTCAGTGAATACCTTTTTCTCACTGACTGTAGTTCCTGATGGGTACACACCACCTGGTGGTGTGACTGGCAATTTAACGTTAGTCAATGATGTACTTCTCATTGACTGTTTCCGAGGGTACACACACCCTCTTGTGTGATGGCAATTTTAATTTAGTCAATGATAATGTGACACAAATATTCATCGACTGTTTCCGAAGGAACACACAAACCCTGTTTGTGGGACTGACAAAATTACATAGTCATTAGGCATGAATTTGCTGTTCCCCTGTGTTAGTATAAACTATCTCTGCTTGATTTGACAAGCACAGTGTATGCTTTATTAGCATAGAACTTTTCATATCATCCAACTGTAAGTTTTCACTGTTCACTATTGTTCCATATGATTTGCTAATCTCAAAGTGGATATGTACAGCATCATTCTGATGTTGCTCTGTCACACTTCACAACCCTTACACCTGTTGACACACTAAGCTCTTCCCATGTATGAAGCTTCCACCGAAGCATAAATCCAACAACTGCTTACTTGAGAATTCTAATCAAAAGGTTCCTGCAGTTGCCTCAAGAAGATATGAGCTGGCAACATCCACACCTCAGTCCAGGTCCAGTCAGTTTGGTGCATTATCCACAGCTTACATACCTGATTATTTCGTTTTCCATGTAACAGTATTCCCTCTTCACAGTGTCTTGTAGTTTCACACCAATTTGTTGATGTGCAGTCCTATCTGCTTGTAAAATTCAAAAGATGACTGTAACATATAAACACCTGCATGTAGTTCTACTGACTGGTTTTTCTGTCATGCATGTAACAAATTGTAAATCATATTCAGTCATCACTAAATGTTGGTCAAACATAACTTGGAACTTCAATTGTTTACAGATGGATGCCCGTTGCATTACCGTAGCTTTACAGTTCAACTTCCCACCATCCTGGATACACATTTTGAAGATCAGGGCATTTTAATGCATGAAACAACGTTAACTGATTAATTATCACATTCCAGAACAACTGGCAAAAAGTTTTGGTCACAGGTCTGGACAGGGTAGTTGCATTTGTTTTAATCTTGGCGCTTCTGACCAGTCCATGCCTGTCTCTGTGTGCCTTGAACCAACCCAGTGCCAACTGTTAGGGTTGTGCCTGGCATCAACAATGAGCAACACATCACCCACCTGGCTGGATATTTCTTTGTGTTTTTAGCCATTTCCTTCCTTTTCTGTATTCTGGGATATATTCTTTGACCAATCTTCCAGAAAATTCTGCCACATACTGCATTTGACGCCAGCGCTTTTTGGCATGTCCTTTGGGTCAAATACTCCTGGTGGGTATGCTGTGGGTGGTTTGAGTAGCATAAGTCCTGTGGCCTGATTACATCTAAGTCATTGTCATCCGATATCTTGGTTAGTGGTCTTGTATGAGTTGAGTGTTGCTCCTCCCCTCGCACATGAAGGTTCGCAGCTGCTCGTCATTTTTGTAGCTCTTACTGTTCTGCTCGCCTAGCATTGCACATATATCTTTATAATTGTGCGAACCTGTCTCTTCCCACCACCCCGTCCCTCCGTGGTTCGAACGCAGAAGTGTGAATTGAATTCCTTCAATTGTCATTATGGAGCATGTGATCTGAGATCTTCTTTTGGTTCAACCTTCTTCTATGGATTGCTTTGAGTCCTTGTTTGTGCTTCACGTAGATGTTCCATTGTCGGAATAATTCTGTGGGCTTTCCTTCCTCGTCCGCCCCCACAAAACGTCGCACAGCACCTATACAGGAACTTGTATTCCAGTGACTCGGCGACTTCGATGTGCACCGCTCTTGCGTTTGAAACATGTAAGATTACCCCGTATCTTTTTCAGGCAGTTCTGCCTTGACGCACTTCCCGAAGGACCAAAATAGTCCATTCCAGCCTACTTTTGAAAGCGGTTCATCTGTTTTCATCTGCTGGATGGCAAGTCTGACATTTCTGAGATCCACTCTGGCCTTACCTTTTGCTGTTACCATTTGCTGAGTGTAAGATTTCACAGAAGCTCTACCTCTCAAGATTCAAAACCTCTGTCTCAGTTTCAGCAGCACATGATTGCGACTTGATATTGAGTTTCTTCTTATGGGTTTGCTGATTAAGTAAACTTGACAACATGGTGCTCTTTTGGGCAGTCCACGTCTGCCCTCCCCGACTACAGCCACAATCCATGTTGTACTTCAGGATCCAAACTGGCAGGCTGCTGTTCCTGCTTACTGTTGGTTATGGCCTTCTTAGGCTTCTGTGATTTTTCACTTGTCTGTTTTGGTGCATGGTCATTTCACCATTTCTATCATATCTCTGTAGACTCACTATCTGTTTTTTCTGTCAGTACTTGTAATTCTGCGGGGAAACTGCTTGCTGTACATGATGTATTACTCTTTCGCTTTCCATCTTTTCTTGAACTGTGAGGGGCTTGTCCTTCTATTTGGTGGATTTTCATCTTTGCTCTGTGTTGTTTTCGTGGTGCCCTTTCTTGTGAGATACTTTTAGATTCTTAACCAGTATGGACTGCTCTTGAAGCTTTAACCCCGTCTGATATTGTGAATTCGTCTTTTTTCACAGCATCTTCAGGGCAGCTAGGCACTTTTTTGGTCTAGTTTGATTCCTGTGTGATTTTTTTTATTTCCCACGTTGTGTACGGGTGATATGCTTTTCACTTCTGGATCCTTATGAAGGACTTCTTCAGGATTCTTGTCCCTGGTCCCCCCCCCCATCCTGACCATGTAGATGGTTTGAAATTCGGTTCCCATACGAACTTGGGCCACAGCTCCACAATTGATTTTGAAGTAAGTTTTCATGTTCACACCTCTCGATGCCGCATCAGCTGGATTCCATCCTTGGGTGTTCACGTAATGCCCACTGAGATGTTTCTGTCTGGTTTCTGAACTGTTCACGGTTCAACACGTGTGTGGTATCTGGCCTTCTCACTGCGATATAATGAAGCACTGTCAGGCTGTCTGTCCAGTAATGGGATCCAGTTTCATTTCCAGCTTCTCATTAAGAAACTATTAATAATTTCACTGCTGCTGCTGCTGCTGATAACTCTAACCTGGGGATGGTCATTTGTTTCAATGGGCGCAACCTAGCTTTCCCCATGACAAATGAGCAATGCACCGGTCCAGTTGTGCTCACCTATCTCAGTAGCTCACAATTCCCAATACCTTTTCACATGCATCTGGAAACGATGCATTTCTTTTCTACTTCCGCAGTCTTTCATGTCAATCATGGATTTGAAGCTCTGTCAACTTTTCATTTCACTTAACTTTGGTAAGTCACACAACCACCTGTTCCATTTCTTCTTGGATTAACAGAAATCAGAATCTCTTCATCTCAGCCTTCTTTAGCTCTACATAAATCTTGCAATAGGTTTCTGAGCTGTAGACGAAGGGTTGCTTTTTAATACCAAAACGGTCGTAAGAATGCCTGCTTTGCAACGTGATAATATATCCTTCAATTCCTTCTGGGAGCTTTGGTGGTCAACTTCAGCGACATCAAACACACTGCAGCTGATCTTCTGCACATTCCACCGTCTCCACGCGGTTCGTCTTTGTATGACACTGTCGTAGCTGAACTCCAGATCCCCGGCCTGCCTTTTGCCCGGTCCATCTTCGGAATGATTTCCATTACAACTTTACTATTGCTAATTCCACTTGGTGAGTCTGAAATCCACCTAGATAATCTTCTTAATAGCTTGCTACTAACTTCACTGCCTAGCTTCATCATTCTTGATTTCACAAAAATCATCTACGAAGAAATCATGCAAATTTGCATTTGTCCTTTTCTGGTTCATACTCATCGTGTAACAGCATGATCCTCCTTGCACATCTCTTAAAGCATAATTGGCACAGGTTGGGAAAAATGGCCCCAAAGATGAGCACTGTCATGCGATAAACTCTGGGTCCTGGACAAGTCTCCATTCGGCCACCACAGGAAGCGTAGCATATCTTTGTCATCTGGTGGTATGCGTATTGGTTGAACATGGCTTCTAAGTCCGCCATTATGGCTTTGTGCGTCCTTTCTCCATCGGCAACAGGGATCCAACCAACGGGTAATCATATCTGGTCCCTGGAGAACGATGCTGTTCAATGATGCAGCCTTTATAGGTACCGACGTGAAGACAACTCGATGCTTGCCTTTCTTGTGGGTGTTTTACTGCATGGTGTGGGATATACCAAACCTTTTCCATCTTCTCTGTGCATTTGGAGGTGAAGGGCAATTTCTCGAATAGCCTTTGGTATGAACTTTCTATGAATTGGTCTCTCATGTATTGATCATTATTCTTTAGGTCGTTTATGCAAACCACTGCTTTGGCTGTAGTTATCTGGCATTTACCTCATCTCTGTAAGGCAAGGGCACTACATAATGGCCACCTTTCAGCTCTGTTTTTTCTTTCCTCTATCAACTTCTAACTTCTTATCTTCAATGGATGGCAGCAGAGTGTACTCATTTACATTTTCCACCAGTCCATATTCAAGTATTTCCTTAGCTGCATCTACTGTGGGAATTTTTGCTTTTTCCATACCTGGTCACCTTCTAATCGTTAGCAGAATATACACAGGCATATCTCCATATTCTTC
The DNA here is from genome assembly GCA_023653785.1 of Ophioderma brevispina. Taxonomy (NCBI): domain Eukaryota; kingdom Metazoa; phylum Echinodermata; class Ophiuroidea; order Amphilepidida; family Ophiodermatidae; genus Ophioderma; species Ophioderma brevispina. Next base: position 22,396 of record JAMKCH010058598.1, on the reverse strand, counting down.
ATTGTCTTACCCTGGGAAGAACCGTACGTACACCAGCCAACCAAGTGGAGATTCTATGGCGTAAGAATCACCTAGGTTGCCAGTATGGTTCTGTAATGGCTGAAGAGAAGCTGTGACGTTTGTTCCAATCTTGTTCTCTTGTTAGGACAAACACATGGTTTCATCATTGCTGTCTGCTATTATGCAGCTTGAAAGACTGCGTTGCTCCCATTCTTCATGTCCGTTCTGTGTGAATATCCCTGGTCTGATATTGGTGATGGTGTCTTTAATGAAACCCGTCCGGCAAATTGTAAATGAATCACCATCGATTCGTCCAACTTGTACTCTCCTGCAGGCTTGTGTTTGAACAAGCTCTCATCAGTAATGGTTTTTAACTAAACTGTGACATTCTTGACGCTGAGGTTTCGCAAACACGATGCACAACCATTATCAACAAAGGCGTAGTTCCTTATATGTTGGAGATTATGTCCGTACTGGTACCGCACATTCATGCGTGTGTCCACCATTTGATTAGCCATGCCAGAGGTGACTTTCGTGGGCTCTTCTTTTTGCTCTTGAAGATCTCTGTCATTGATGTGTAATGCTGCGTTTTGTTTGCGGTCACATTTAGTACATTTGGCCCACCCAGAGTATGCAATGCTTCTTCATATGTCCTGGGTTCAAGCACCCAAAGCATAGTCTTTCTGTTTTGTAGTGTTCCAACTTGTCTTTTGTTGACAATGCGTCAAATTTTATTCAGTCACTATGGGCATGGTGTGTTGAAATTTTTTTTCCACAATATAACAAGGCTGTTTTGCTGCCTTATGTTCCTGTGTTTGGCTTTCTTCTGTTCAGCTTTCCATTTTTGCCCTTCTCTTCACTATTGTAGGCAAATGCCACTCTTCCTTTTCTGGGTTGGTGTCTGATATGATTTCACTTTGGTCTTATTTCCTTGATATCCCAAGCCGTGAATCTTGATTTGACCCATGTACAAATTAACGATTTACATTTTGACATTTTGTCATTTTATTTTTACCCTATAACTACTCCAAAACCACTGGTCGTAGGTGGTACAAACTATACATTTTTGAACCCTCATGACGGACAATAGGCATAACAATTTCAACATGATTGGGGCATTTGTAAAAAATTGACGCCCTGTTCAACTTAAATGGCCCTATTGAAAAAGCGATACCACTATTGAGATTACTAACCAACCTATGCAATTGATGTAAGGGTCCCTACTAACTACAACCTGTTAAAAACCTTTTCTGTAGTGGGGGGGGGGGGTAAACTAACTCCTTAAATAAGACCCCTACATATTCTGCTCCTGCTCTACTTGACGGTTGTTTTGAACTTTGTCGTCAGACTTGTTGGTAAAAGACCGTATCGAGATGTCACTTCGTGTCTTCCCCCATCAATGCACTCTTCGGGCTATTTAAATTTGGTAACAATGGACAAAAACCATCGAAAGACTTTGGACTTATATAATATAATATATATATATATATATATATATATATATATATTATATATTATATATATTATATATATATCTATATATATAATATATTACTATATCTATTTAAATATATATCTATATATATATATATATAAATATATTATATATATATATATATGATATATAATATCGTATCGACATTTTTGGAGAAACTTGTTTGTTTTGCATATTATGATAACATATCACAAGCTTTTTTCATATACAATATTGAGCCAAACATAACATTCCATTTGTAGTTATATTAATTTTTCACTTCTGAAAAATCATACCCAAACGCCAATGAAAGTCTTCAACGACCAAAATTTTCGATAGGATCATTGCACGCGACCGATGGTCGCTGCAGGCACCCGAGAGCCGAATTTTGGCCTGTATATGATGGCGTGCTTTGTGTTGTGGTGGTGTGTTTTCGTTCGCTATGTTGGCGTGTCTGTGGGATGTGTATGTGGTGGCTTTTTGTGCGTTTGAGCATGTTTATGAAGGGATTTGTGAGATACATATTAAAGGAGTTTTGGGGTATGTAGTTGTGTGCATTGGTTTATTAGTGTGCGCATGTGTTTTATCTGTGTGGCCGATTAACGGTGGGATGTGTGTGTAAATTGTGTGGCGGTGTTTTAACAGGTGTTTTTGTATGCGAGTGTGTGTGGCGGCTCGTAACGTTTTGCGAGTATGTGCTCGTGTAAATGCACTTAAAACGGCGCCCATGTATGTGTAAGGGGGAAGGTGGGTGTATGTTGCGTGCTTGTGTGTTTGTGCATTTCTTTGTTTTGTGTGTGTGTGTGTGGTACTTTCCAGCATCTTGGTGGGCGTATTTCAAGGTAAAACTTTTACAATGTTGGCGTATTTGCATGTGGGGTAACCCAGGTGCTTAAAAATGAATATCGTTAGTGTAAAAAAAATATTCAACAAATACTCCCCTAAATGATGGTGTTGTTTCTGTGTTTTGTGTTAGTGTTAATTTACATTACCCCCCCCCCGAGCCCTACCACACTATTGCAATGACCCATACCCCCATAATGCATTACTATACTATATTCACACTCCCACATGATACACGTTTTTTTCTCCCCCCCCAATGCACAAACCACATACCCCCACAATGTAGCTGTTGTCGGTGTGTGTGTGTGGGTGCGTTAAAGTGTGTGTGTGTTTGTGTGTGTGTGTGGGGGGTGTGTGGTGTGGTGTGTGTCCTACTCCAGCCAAAGACATATCCGAAAGAATGCATTGTATTGCAGTGTGGGCTGTAGCGTGTATATACAACCTGTGTCTCACATCAGACATGTCTCAGAGAACATTTGCTGGTGACCATGGACTCTTTGCATACTAAATAAGCTTGTGTATGATGGGGCATTTTAACCGATTGCGATTGATAACATTGTTATAATTGTAATTCAACAACTAACCACTTCCACTACGAGGGGATGTCAAGCTTGACTCTTGTTATTTTCTACAGCATTACATACACTACCGCCATTAAATGCTCGGGGTAAAAGCGAGCATAATTGTGTCAATTGGAAACCAACTAATCACGTCCATAAACATATTATTTGAAGAAAGCACCCAGCTTGAAGTTGGGGCGCTGGTCAAACAACATGACTGCTTCTGACGTATTCAATCCACTGGTACTCAGCAGAAAGTTGCTGTACTCTAGAGCATTCTTCCGGGATGTAAATCCCACACATTCCTTTCTCATCAATCCCACTGTCTTCTTCTCTGTCGATCCCAATTCCTGGTATTGGCCTTGTGGTGGTGACGATTTATTCAGCTGAGTGAGCTAATCCGGGGCCGCCTGTATCCCTGATACGAACGCTTCTAACATTACCCTAACCTTTTGTGGCACTTACGTGGATATGTCTTCTGAAAATTAATTGACCTTGTCCTTGCTTGCGAATTCCATATGTCCACATGACACATAGACGCTCCGAACATCACCACTGTCAAACTTCATAACAACAGTAATCCCTGGTAAAAAAGTAGTTAGCTTTTACCTCTGGTAATGTGATTGAGTACAACAAGTTGCGTAACAAGGTACAGCTTGAAATTAGGAAGGCTAAGGTCAATTATTATGCCAATGGAGTCCATAATCTTCCGAAGACAGAGCCCCCTTAAGTGGTACCAACATGTTAAGGTTATGATAGGTTACACCAACTCAGATGTCAGCATTCCCTTCCCTAGTGGTGACCATGGCACCATTGCTAATTCGAATAATGATCAGTTTTGAGTGCTGCTTCCCACATAATTTCGTGATTTGGATTTATGCATTCTTCAGGCCTACTTAACAGTTGTAAAGTCCTTACATCACTACATCCAAGGGAAGTGTATGCTGAACTAAAAAAAAAGGTGAACGCCGGTAAAACAACAGGACCAAATGGGATCCCTCCTCGGTTGATTACGAAGTTCGCATATGAGCTCACCACCCCTTAACTATGCTTCTTTTCTAGAGGGTGTGGTTCCTACCCAATGGAAAAGAGCTAATGGTTGTTCCAGTACCAAAAAACCAACCCGCCGAACCAGACAAATTAAGATAGGTCTCTCTAACCGATTGATTCGCCAATAAAGTGAAGGATTTGTTATCAACTGGGTTTGGGAAGACATCTTGCACAAAATTGACTTTCAACAGTTTGGAAATGTCAGAGGGATTTCCACTTCACACTACTTAGTCTCCTTCATAATATGATCAGGGCGCTGACAAAGTCAACAAGATTGGAATGGTGGTTCTGACGGACTTCTCCAGAGCGTTTGATATGGTAGACCACTCTATTCTCATTGAAAAAATTATCCGCTTTGGAGTCCGCATCCATTGTGCATGCCGTGTTCGTATAAGGCAAACTCGCTCGAGTACAATCTTCTTAAAGAGACACGAGTACATTTTTAGAAAGAAGTGCCCAATTTTTTTAGAACCCGAGTTGTTTGCATATTTAGAATGCTTACCAATGAATTAGATCACACCTTAAAGGCCGACTCAGAGATTTCCTTAGGAGGGCGCCCTCAATTTCCAAAAAAATCGTGTTTTTTGCATGTACATAATGCTTGTCCATATACTAATCACTGTGTGAAATTGCTAAGCTTAATTTTTTTTTTTTTTTTTTTTGAAAAATCCGATTCATCTCAAATTTCGGAATTGTGCATTTTAGGTTACTATCTTTAGTTCTAGTTGACTATTTTTCATTATTACACAAAAAAATTATATTTTGAAATCTCTGAGTCAGACTTTAAGTGAATAAATACCCCGTCATTATGATAATTTTGCATTTTCGGTCGTGCACGCCAGAAAATCAAAGCATGCTTTTCTATGGGGACGATTACGGATGCATGCAAGTTAGAAAACATATTGTTGGTTTTCTTTTGCTCTGCTAACCAATACACCTTTCAAAATGTTCTCGGTTGGTGTTCTACAACCGATCTAGACAAATTGAGAGAATTATACCTCAAAAAACTCCTCCTGCCCCTTTAATGGTTGCTCCTCCTCAAGGTACAAAATTAGCTCCCATTGGTTTCCCACGTGATCATAGAAATTCTGTTCAAGAAAGGGATATAATTTACTTATTGGAAGTACGTGGATGATCCAACACTTGCTGAAAATAGATCTTATCCTCATCAATTCACATTCCAGAACACACTTGGATGAGGCACAGAGTGGACTAAAACCAATAAGTTTGAATGCTACTAAATGTCAGGCCACCAAGTGTCTTTAACCGGTGCCCGCTGTTCCAGCTAATTAAGTATTTCTGGAGTTTCCCTTATTTTGTCACCAACAAATACTGGCATCAGGATCCAAAAGACTGAGATGGGATACGTAGAAAGGCAATTAAAGGCAAATGCAAAAGTTTTACATGCTTAGGCCCTGAAAAAAATTGGATTCCTGTGATTAAGAATTGGTCACAAGTGTATAAGGGAGCGGGTATACGCCTCCTGGAAGCGTGTGATGTTTTATGGCATTCCTCTATCACGTGTCAATTAGTCCAAAGTCATACACACCTCCAAGGCGTGCCTGCAAATTATTTTAAGTCGGATATTATGTAGATTATTCGGAGGCTGTTCAGGTTTGTGGCCTTGCTTTTCTAAAGGATAGAAGGGTAGATCACTGTCGCAGGTTTGCCGAAGGGCTTTCCAATTCTAATCTTACCGAACATCTGCCTTCCTCCATCCAGTTTGGAAGCCGTGACCGCAACTATACATTGCGAACAAAATTTCCGACTGTGTTCATAACTTCACGGTAGCAAAATAGCCCCATACTCTACTTCAATCTGGTTGCCTAGGACAGTGGGGGGGGGGGGGGTTATTCGCATGTACTCCAGAAAGTTTTTTTTATCTCTCTCCTAGAAATTTAGTTTTGCTTGAAGAGCTGCATAATTGTTGTGGTTTGTGTATTGTTTCTAAATTAACATGTACTAACACTAAGGGGATCCATGGAACCACTTTCCCGTCCTGTACGTACATAATTTGTTTTTAAAAAAAGACTTTTTGAAATCCAGTAAATTCCAACATCAGCCACCAATATGTGGTCACGTTTTGTGTTTGATTTTTCCTTTTGTGCTGAAAATATGAAGCTAACCATTCAAGCTTTGAATGATGGGTTTTAGGCTCAAATGAATTCTAATATTCAAGGTTACGCTAGCAGCTTTTCCATGATTCTTATTGGATTTCAATCTGGCTACTTCTCTACGGCCTTGGAACCTTCCTCTATTTTCCATATATTTCGGCAATTTCGTATGTCCACCGTTAATAACTGGGTGGATCCCACAAATAGTTTTTGCGTTTCAAATATGAAAAGGGATACAGGCTTCGCAATGACATTCCGCCAGTAACTTTTTTCAATTTTTGGTAACTGATTAGAATATTACTCTCATTTGCCCATAACTTTTATGAGACGTTGGTTTTAGAGCACCTTTTCTAGCCTTTTTTATTTAGAATGAGCGTGTTTACTTGTACTAAAACAAGTTTAGCTAACACCACGGCAATATGTTTCGGCGATATTTCCTTTATTCAGGATGGGGAGTCATGTTTGAGGGTGGTCTTAAGGTATTAAAAAATCACCACCTCCCCGTCTGGTGCAATATGTAATTTCTGGTTTCAGCAGTCCTGCGTAAGTCTATATAAGCTACACCGGTGTGGGACACTCTGATAATTATTTCTGACACACATTTCTCACACCAGAAGAAAAATAAGAATAGTGACACCTTTAATTAGTTTGAGATCTCTTCGGAATATATTAATATATTGCCGTGACAATGTGATACCCAATAACATTTCTTAGCATTACAGGCAAAGCCCACTATCAGTCATTTTTTTCAAATTCAAAATGCCAATTTTGTCTTTAAATTTTTAGTGTTATGTCATATCAACACTTTATATTACTGTTCTTCGTGAAAAACAGATACTAAAGCATTTTGAAGCGGTCTTGGAAAATGTCATTTACGATTATTTTTACACCTAAAAATGTCGGATCCCGACTTTTATTAGTAAACAAAGCATAAAAATCATAATATCTTGACAATTATGGCGTGTTTAATAGCTTAGCCACTTATAGGGACCTTTACTACAATATTTTCCAATACAACAGTGCAAAAAATGGACTGATGAAAAATAGGGGCGCGATTTGTTTACATTGTGTAGAAATCGCTGATAGTGGCTTTAAGTAAAGAAGCACGCTTTGTGCACTTGAAAAAATATAACATAACGAGCACAAAAACACGTGCCCATCTAAGAAAATTCTCGAGCGGCATATTTACGTGCACTTCAATAGGAGGGTTATTTATTGTGGTATGCCCCATAAATAGGCAGTCATAACAACACATACACTTATATACACGCCAGTGCTTGAGATCGAAGTTTATGCTTAACCCTAACCCTGACGTCGGTTTCCCGGGAGGAACTGAAGGAGTGAGGGAAGAGGGGAACAAGAAAAGTCGCAAACTCGGGTGGGATTCGAACCCAGGGCCCTTCGGGCCCCAGCCCCATGACCCGGGGGCTGGACGCTACGGCGGTGTCGCTGGCCCGGCCAGCGATTTCGTGCCCATATGAGTCTTGGTTTGATGACGTCATCGCCACTTTCTGGACTTAGTGCATTTTTCTCAATTAACACAGTGAGTTTGGGTGAGCTTTAGTTGTGATAGGGTTAATAGCAACCCCAACGATTGTATAAAGTGATTGCAAGTGAGATTAAATATCGGCAGAAAACCGTCAAATGATTGTTGTGCGGGGTAGAACTTCGAGATTATGTTGAGTTTACGTGTTTTGGATGGTACGTGGCGATTATTTTTGTGGTGTGCGCCCAACATACGCCACTAAACGCCAGCCCGACACCCAATGCATCGATTTGCCCCAATTAGGTTGCATGAATCGATAGCTATCTTGAGAGCGCAACCGAAGGTTGTGCAAACTGTACGGGCTGTACGGGTTGCATGTTTTAGATGGTTGCACTGTTTCATGGTTGCAGGTTTGAGATGCGACAGCTGAGAATCGTATAAAGTGTATGGGTCGTAAGCAATTATATCTTACATCTGGCCTGACCATTTAATGTCCTTTTTTGCAGGCAACTTTGATATCCCTTAACACTTAAGTGACGAAGGGGTCCTAGGGACCCTCCAAATTTGTTTTCGCGCTGGTCGCTTTGCGCGTGGGATTTTTGCGCCGAAATGTTTTCACCGTTTTCATTCTCGTTTTCACCATATGTTCGAAAAAGTACATATTCTCATAATATAATGCTAAAACAAGGATAAGAATATGCGAAGTGGGCAAAAAGTGCCGTTTCTGGAGGGTATCGTTCTTTCTGAGACACCCTGTAAGGATAGACACGGCCTATAACTTACTGAGACTATTGAGTCTATATATCGTCGCTGGGCAAGAAAAACATGTGTATTCACTATGAGCTAGTAAAATCTCAATTCCCTTGGCACAGTTCAGCAGTTTCCATTCACCAATGTATTTTAGAAAATACACACCCTGGTTTTTGGGTATGATATATGATACCCAGAACACACAAGGTCAGTTAATGTCAATGCATGTTCAAGTACAACTCACTGAACTGTGTCCTTGGTGGATGAGCATATGGTAACTCATAGTGATTTGACCTTTGAAATCAAATGGCACCACTTTCAAAAGCTCCTGTGTGCATATTAACTGGCAGTATCAAATTTATTAAAACTAATGCAATTTATTCATAGAATAGATTTCGCTTTACCATAAAAACATATCAGAAGGGTTAATAAGCATTACAGCTCATTACGACTTTTTGTTGCAGAGAGTTCTGATGAGAAATGGAATATGCGCATAGAAACTTCTGTTTTGTCAACATTTATCTGGTGCATTGCTATTTTTAACGCCCACCCAAAAGCATTCCATTACTCCTTTAGTACCAACCTTAAGCTGTTAGTGATTGCAGCATAAATGCTGCAATCACTGTGAGCTAGTAAAATCTCTATTCCCTTGGCACAGTTCAGAAGCTTTCATTCACCAATGTATTTAGAAAATACACACCTTGGTGTTTGGGCATGATACATGATACCCAGATCACACAAGGTCAGTTCATGTCAATACATGTATAAGTACAACCCACTGTACTGTGTCCTTGGTGGATGAGCATATTGTTACTCATAATGTGATACTCTTAGTTACTAGGGATTCTCATCAGTAAATAACATGAGAAGCTGCAAATGATGGTGTTTCAAATGATGGTGTTTTTGTGGACCGGTTTATAAGTGTACCATAAAAACTGAGAGAAATGGCGAAATCTGGGTTGAAAAACCATGGTTACTATCAATATTAAGTATAAAACCTGTTGGAATATCAAAAAGGTTGGCATTGATACGTTTATTTTGATCTGGCATACCAATTTCAACCTGGTTCTTACAGGGAACACCTGACTGAAAAGTGTCCTGACCTCCAGGGTCCACGGTGCATGCTAGTCTTCATGGCCCAGTGGCACGAAAACATTCGGAATAACTACTCTAATTTCATGACTGATCGGATAGGCGATATAATGATCTTCAAGCTGAGTATTATTAGCTTTAAGGTCTGAGATGTTACATTTTATACAGGAACGAATAGGACTTGCATTACCGGTGTAAAACCTACTAGTTGGTTGTGACTGATGTTTAGGGGGTTTTCGTTGTTTTGTTTTGTTTGGGAGGGAGAGTTTTGGGACTTCAAGTGATTCACTGGATCGGTACCTTCTTTCGCAAATTGCTGAGGAGTGGGGACCTCAGTGTTTTTATAGTATATTACTGGCTGCTAAGTGCTTTTTGGAATTGAGAATTACTCAAAGAACCTCTGTGGTTAAGTCTATTACTGGAGGCTGAGTAAAAAAATGAAATTTCGAATTTGGAATACAAAATAATTGGAATACATTAGAATTTTGAATTGAAAAATAAATAGCGGTCTAACTCTTGGAAAATATGTCCCACATTAATTTCGCATTGTTTTCTCTGTTTTCATTTTTTTAGGTGGTAAATATATTTCAGTTTTGAGGTCTAAAGTACCAGACCTAAAGCAAGACACCATGAAAAAAAATATCACACTTTGTCTAATGTAGACAGAGAATCTTTTGCAAAAACTGTGATGTTGACAATAATTGCAAGGAGATTGAATTTGTCCTCAGAACGTTGAAAGTACAAACACAAAACATACATAAAAGTAAAAAGTCAAATCTCAGTCCCATTCCGTTAATTTATTCTTGAAATGAAATAATACAGATTTCAAAACACAAACCGAATTCATATTAAATATACCAGAAGTTGATCCACTTTGGTTTCCAAAAGTAGTAGTACTTTAAACGATACATCCATAGCAGTTAAAGTTAAAGGTCCAACGAGAGATTTCACGTCATCCATATTTTCTGTGATATGTAGTGATTTCATATAGATTAGACACTCAATAGATTCCCTACCTTTTATTTGGTTACAGAAATAACTTAAAATGATCACAAAAGGTGATTTGTATGCTTATATTTCAATAGAAAACATAAGCTGAATTTGCTATTTGCTCCTATACGAAATTAGAAATTTCACAATATTTGTACCAAAGAAACAGTTCTCAGTTTAATCCTTTCAGATGGTGATATTTTTGATAGAAAGCTTTACACCAGTGGCAAAATCAAACTTTTCACATTTTTATGGGACACTTGCTAATTGAAATCTCTCGTTGCACCTTTAAATTTTAAACTTTATTTTATTGTCATTTTTAAAGGAGAAACTCGCCAATAAAATATCGCCGATAGGTTGTGTTGTCGGATGCACTAAATGAGACCACTCACGCGTAGCGCAAGTCATAAGGGTCATAATATATTACCACGAAGTCACAACGCGTTGCCGAAATTTCACAATGTGTTGTCGAAATTTCTCACCGCCAATTAAAATGATGAATTTCTGCGAAGTATCAAGCAACACGTTGTGACTTTCTAACAACGCATGGCAATATTGATTGATACCGTAGCAACCACACAGAAAAATTGGGCCTAAACATTTGAATTATATTTTTGTGTTATTTTCGTGGACTTGACCGTTTCGTATGTTCCTGTAATCTATCTAGAGATGCTCAAGGATGACAAAATTGCATCAAGATCTGGAATCATATGGGCCTATACCGTAGGACTAAAATCAAGACGCCACTCAAGACACTCCATTGCAAACACAAACTTTAAGCTGTGATATAGACAACTGCAAGAAAAAAAAAATCTAGCCCAGAATGTAAAAACACAAAACATACACAACCGTCCAATTTCAGTTTCTTTCTATTAATTTAATCTTAAAACTAATTCCAGTGAAAAAAAGATAAAGATAAACAGAATCCGTGTTTAATATACCAGTTTCATTTCAAGAAAAAGTAACACTTTAAAATGATGTATCCATATCAGTTGATACCTTAAGTTTATATTTAAATTATTTAACAAAGCAAACGTAATAATTAAGAACGGATTGAAAGTTTAGTTCTTCTTTTTTTCCACTTTAAAGGAGAAATACCGCAAAATTAAATATCGCATACTGGCTGCTATTTTACATAATTATATAGGCACTATCAGTGATTTGACATATCAAAAAATCGAAAAAAATCATCAAAAATCAGATTTTCGCATGTTTGAAACAAGTATAGGTAACCTAACATACCCTGCAAGTGATAGGACCAAACGCATCCTAATAAGAACAAAATCGGATGTTTAAGCCATTATTGTCCGAACGGAGGTTCATATCTTTGAAAGCTAGTTGGAAAAAATCTTATGATGATTCTACAGATTGATCCTTCACTTTTAAGCTATTTCTGCAAATTTCAATTATATTGACTCTTTCGGGTGAATCACTGATAGTGTCTTTTAACTCTTAATCAATTGCAGACCTAAATCGAATGCACGCTCAAGCACTGCACGAGTTGATTTAACTGATCTGATCTCAGCTAATTGATCCCAACTAAGGTCCGCAAAAGCATTAGCTTTAAAAAGACAAAATAAGATACTAATTTAAACCACAATTTCTTCCCCAAATATTTCAACGATACTTAATTGCATACACGGTATTTCATGGCTTTAAAATGTAGCGAAAACGTGTTTCGAAAATTAAAATAATATCTACTAAGCCGTATCAAAATGATTGATTTATTCCGGGCTATGAATTAAAGCATGATCAATTCTAAGTAAGCTCTGTAATGGACCTATTCTGTTTGGTGTAAAGTAGGTATTCCGTACCGAAATTTCCTTTCCGTAGTTAACTTGTATGTATTACAGCGTCATCTTTAAGTAGCCACAGTTCACAAGGATATTGATTGTTTCTATTATTACGAGTACCTATTGTATATACGCATGACTGCCTTTATTCCGCGAAGGTTTATATTGAATAACATCCACCATCGCCAACAAATACTTCGCTTGTCTAATGGTCAAGAATGCTTCTTAATCGCTTACTTGTCGCAGGTTCGAACCCTTTCCTGCTCAATTTTGAGAAATATTTGTTTCAAATTTTGTTAAAGTGAAAAAGACGAAGTCCGTCGATCTATTTAAAGGTATTTATTGGTATGAATCATCGGCACATATATAATGAAATATCCATAAATATGACGTACCAGATGGTTTTCATGATCATTAAAGTATTCCTTGCGAAGAAAACCCCTTTTCATGCTTAACTTTCGAAGCAGTAGACGACTTAACGAAGCCGCGATGTTTATTATTCCGCATCGTTATGGCCACAAGCCATGTTTTTAGTCTTTCACATTTCCCAAACCAAGTGAAAGATGATCGGTGGTTTAGTCAAGTATATTTCGAATATCTGAGTCAGCCTTTAATATTTTTTTAATTTTTTAGGTTTTTTCTTTTTTTAATTTTTTAAAGTTGTTTCTTTTTCATTTTAATCTTTTCAGATGAGAGTTTACACTGCTCTCGTGGTTCCCGTCACCATATACTCCTCTTATCTTCTAATGCTCTTTGTCAGCTGCAAATTCCCTGTAAAAAGATTGTAAAAAGGTCAGAAGTTGTCAATAATTTTAGTGGAAAATATACTAGGTATAGTTACTTTTCAAATCAAATTATTCATTGTTTTAAACGTGTCTCAATATTAACAATTGCTTTGCTTTGATTTGATCATCGCCACCATCATTCGACTGCAGAGCAGGCGACCACAAGTTTTCTCCAACCACGGCGGTCACGAGCCATTTTTAAAGTTGATTTTTACTCAGCATGTTGTCCATGTCCCCGAGGAGACGTATTTGAAGAACATTGTTCGTTGCCGTCCGAGTTAGTACATCAGTTGCTACTCTTTAACAGGCTCGACATCAGGCAAGCGGAGTATATGCCCTAATAATTTCAGTTGACGAGTCCTGGCTCTCTAAACAAGGGGTACAGTCCCTGTCAGATTGTAGATGGTGGCATTCGGTACTCTGTCTACTCTTTTGAATGTGCAGCATAATACGGTAGCAGATTTGCTAAATGAGTTGATTTAAACTGTGACGCAGGTTGTGTAAAATAGTTTAACTTTGGTGGAAATTGGTATTGTAGACTTTTTCCACAGATATTCTAATTTTCAGAAGGCTGTCCAGGCAAGAGCTTTCCGTTCTTCAGGTTTTTTTTTTTTGGGCCCCCCCCCTAGCCTGGATCCATCATGGAGCCTAGTATTTGAAGTTAGTCCAATGATATGGCGTTTCCATATACTTGTACGGGAGGCTGAGATTGACATTGATGTCATCATTATCTGTCTTCGGTGCACTTAAAAAGTCCCAAATCTGCTGCTGCATCTGCAGTCCTAAAGAGCTGAGACTGGTCCTCGTGAAATAGAAGGCTCAAGGAGAGCGATTCATCAGTAAAGTCCAAGTCGTTAGCAATTTGGCTGGGATATCGTCTTGAGTGGAGGACAAGTCAACAACTCAGTCTGGCCCAAAACCTTCCTCGAAAGATAGTCGGCAATGATGATAAATAGGAAGGGCCAGTGTGTCCCCTGTAGAACTCGGTTTATACATCGAAGGTTCAGACACACACGTCACCCATACCTAAGCTGCTGGAATTATTGTAGAGTACCTGTAGGCACTGACCAGATCTTGGGAATCCATACTGGTCCGTGCAATATTGGGGAGAACACACTGCCTGTGTGATGGAGTCAAAGTCCTTCTTGAAGTCAACGAAGGTGAGAGTCAAGGGGAGTTGGATTCTTTAGAGCCTTCCATAATTCCTTCTCAGAATGTAAATTTTGCTTTCTGTGCACATCTTCCTCCTTGTCGGGGTGAAAACAATCTGTTGCTTCTTCTTCTCACCTTTTTCAACCTTTGTCCGTATTCTTGTTGAAATTCTTTTATTGTAGACTTTGGCAGAGGACATCAGTGATATGCCTCTATAGTCATCTGAGAAATGTCATCTCTTTCTTTGACAATGTATAATAATGTTGGTGACCCTTGACGTGGTTGGACAGGTGGAATAGACTTCTGAACAGAAGGCATGGATGACAGAAGGCATTTGATCACCGCCTTCCTGAAGTGCCTCGGAATGTAATAGCACAATCCAAACGTGCTTGCTTGTTTTCATGGCTGCCTATTGCTTTGGCAGTATCTTCACAGTAAGGGGTCAAAAACAAAATGGCAGATATTCTTTGCTGCTGGTGGTGATTGCAATGAACTGGGAAAAAGATCCTTTCCACTCTTCCAGTAGTTCTTTTTCGTCAAACGGAGCAGAGTTCCATCTCTCTTTTTGGACCTTCACATTTCACTTGATCTTCTTCCTGAGAGAGAGAGAGAGAGGGAGAGAGAGGTGCCACGCTACCAAAATCAATCAGAGAAAGATGCTAGGCTACCAAACCAATCAGAGAGCGATGTATGGCTTACCAACATCAATAGAGAGCGAAGATATGCCAAACTTACCAACATCAATTAGAGAGATGCCAAGCTTACCAACATCAATCAGAGCGATGCCGCTTTAGAAACATCCAATCAGAGGATGCCTAGCTTACCAACAACAATCAGAGAGAGAGATGCCAGACTAACCAACATCAATCAGAGAGATGCCTGGCTACACAACATCAATCAGAGCGCTGCCAAGCTTCCACAAAACATCAATCAGAGAGAGAGAGAGAGAGAGAGCCTAGCTTACCAACTCAAGCAGAAGAGATGCCAAGCTTACCAACATCAATAGAGACCGATGCCTAGCTACAACAACAATCAGGCGATAGATGCCAAGCTTACCAACATCAATCGAGGAGATTGCCTGGTTTACCAAAAAAAAACACATCAAGAGAAGAGCCAAGCTTACCAAACCCCAAATCAGAGAGAGAGAGAGAGTGCCTAGCTACCAACATCAATCAGAGAGAGATGCCAAGCTTACCACATCAATTAGAGAGATGCAAGCTACCAACCTCAAATCAGAGAGAGGGATGCTAGCCTTACCAACATCAATCAGAGAGATGCCTGGCTAACCAACCTCAATTAGAGAGATGCCAGCTACCAAAAATCAATCAGAGAGGAGAGATTGGCTAGCTTACCAACATTAAGAGGATGCCCTAGCTTACAACATAAATCAGAGGGATGCCAAGCTTACAAACATCAATCAGAGAGAGAGAGAGAGAGAGATGCCTAGTTACCAACCCAATCAGAGAGAGATGCCTAGCTTACCAACATCAACCAGCAGAGATGCCTAGCTTACCAACATAAATCAGAGGGATGCCAAGCTTACACCATCAATCAGAGGGAGAGAGAGAGAGAAGAAGATGCCAAGCTAACCAACATACCAATCAGAGAGATGCATGGCTTACCAACATCAATTAGAGAGATGCCAGCTTACCACCATCAACCAGACAGAGATGCCAAGCTTACAAACATCAATCAGAGAGCGATGCCAAGCTTACAAACATCAATCGGAGGAGATGTGGCCTAGCTTACCAACATCATCAGGAGATGCCGGCTTACCACATCAATTAGAGGAAATGCCAAGCTGACAACATCAATTAGAGAGAAAGGAAGGCTTACCACATCTATCAGAGGAGAGAGATGCCAGACTACCAACCTCCATCAGTAGGGAGAGACGCCTAGCTTACCAACATTCAATCAGAGAGATGCTTGGCTTACCAACATCAATTAGAGAGATGCCAAGTTTACCAAAAAGCAATTAGAGAGATGCCAAGTTACCAACTTCAATAATTCAATAAACAATCCACAAATAATGATAATAATAAATAGTTCTTGATAAGGCGCAAATCTTCAAGAGAACTCAGAACGCCATAACAGTCAACACATGCAAATCAAACAAAAAAGCTATGAGGCCAATGAAAAGCTGACTGAAAAAAGGTGAGTTTAGCTGACGTTTGAAGTCTTGAACTTGGGGATATGCGAATGTGTTTGGAAGTGAAATCCAACTAAAGCTGCGCAGCGAAATGAAAGGAGCGTTCACCAGCGGAATTAAGGTTGAACCCGGGAAAGTTTCAATGAACTTTTAGAGATGAACGGATGTGAACGTGTGGTTGTAAGTGGAAGGAAAGCACAGGGACAAGTATAACTGCAAGGTACCCAATTCGCAATGCTGAAGGCAAAACGGCCAGTTTTAAATTTAGCGAAATTCCACGGGTAGCCAGTGAATAAGCAAAGGTGTAATATGCTCATGTTTTCGTTCTGAGAATTAGGCCCGAGCAGCCAATTTTGGATGCGTTGTAAACGTTGTATATAGTTGATCAGAGTTGATACCAGACAAATGGAATTACAAAAATCAAAGACGTGAGAAGATGATCGAATTTACCAGAATCGAGGTTGCTTTTTCGGATAGGTAAGGTCTAATAACCCAATTGTCTTAAAGATAAATATGCGGAACGGCGGGACGTCACAAAACAGTTCAGACATGGATAGGACCATCAAGTCGAACAACGAGGCCCCATAGCACATTTAGGACCGGTGCAAGAAAAACGACCAGTCAGCGAAAGATACTCTATGAGTTCAGCAAGCCGGGAAGGACTGGATTGTTGGCAGCACTTTCTGAACTTCAATGCTGAAAAAACTGTGTTCGGTTTCAGGGCAAAACTGCAAAAGTTTGACTGTGTCTGTTTATTGCTTGCTGGAGTTGAATCAACGCCTACCCCAACTCAGTTGAGAAATCTCGTGGTGGGTAATGTTTGATTCGGCGATGTCAATGGCAGTTCAAGTTGCAAGTATGATTAAATCCGCAAAGCTCAGCTTACCGAATCAAGTTAAAAATCGCAAAAAATGCTCGGTTGGATAAAATTGCCCCGTTGCTTAACGGGGCAATTTAAAATTAATGAGGGTACACTTTACCATTTCTTAAATTTTACTTATACTAAGTGGCAGGTAATCAGCCCATCCAATGCAGGGAACAGAACAAGGGTAGACTTCATCAACCAGGAGCTTATTAATGTTCACCCATATTAAGGGATAGAGCAAATGGAGGAGAAGCTGGAAAAATAAACCGTTCTGAAGACCATATATCAACAAAAGAGATGCGTGTGTGTGTTTTTGTGTGTGTTGTAACAAAACAGCATTATAGTTCAGTTGTATGTAAAAGGCACATGCTTTGTAATGAGGGAAGTGCCCTTGAAGGCCTGGTTCAACTAGCTAGAATCACAAGGATGACAGAAAATTCAATGCTATATGGCCAGACTGGTAGTTATAATTTAATTAGCAGTTCTCCAATCACAGTTGGAAGCTCTTTGATTTGATCATTGATAGCGGGGTTATAAATAGCTCGGACAACGTCGTAGCCCGGCAGAGAAGCCCGGGCTACGAACTAGAGTACCTAGGGATATCGCGGGTTTTTCCGACGGAAAAAACCTGAAGGGGGTTATTATCATGAATAAATAATTATAGGACCAAAAAAAGCAATTCTGAGGTATAATGTCACACTGTTCTGAAAGTTTTTGATGTGGAATTTTAATAACGGCAAATTTTAGTATACTTTATTGCCTTCAATTACTTTCATTTTGCAGCCATTATTGATCCAAACATCCTCGTAATACACTGACAGGAGAACTGGCACATCGTTAGAGAAGAAATCTTGGACATTAGTTGGTCTTTGTAAAGTCAAGTGAGTAAATGTCAGTTTTAAATTCGTGATGGACCCTGCAATAGCTAACTTCATGCTGCTGACCATACCACGACCACCCACTATGGAGTGACTAGTCAGATCCCTAACGGCACTAAGGTATAAACCGACCATAGTAACTTGCTTCATTTCACCATACTTGGTTTTATTTTGCTGGTGTTACTTTCACCTAGCAGTTGTTATTTTTATTTTGATGTGGTTTTGTCATTTTCATTGTAACGTAATTTGTAAAACAGTGAAGTACTACCACATTTTACAAGTAGTCCACCTCCTTACTAAATAATGGAATAACGATTATCAATACAATATAATTTAGTACAACCAACGTTATTAAAATAGATAGAATTATACTCATGCCTTGCTGTTAACTGAAGGATCTAAAAATAAATAATAAACATGAGAGCATTAACACAAGCTCATTGCAAATTTACGAAGTAGTGTAGCCGTTCTGACTCCACAAACTATGACTGACAACTGTCACCTTCTGAAGTAATACCTGTATTGTAGGTCAACAAAGGCCAATTGGATCAATCGGTTAGGTGATTGTCCCACCCACTGAGACCCACTGAATTGCCACACTTTAACATTGAGAGTTGCCTCCGTTAAATTGTGTGTAAGCACACTTTGACTCCACTTTAAAATAAGCACACTTTGACTCCACTTTAAAACTTTAAAGTCCCTACATTTGAAAAATTAAAGTGGCCACTTGGAGCTCCATTTAAAGTTAACGGGGTAATTTGAAGACGACCCCTAAAAAGAAGCAACCAAAACTGCTGTTCATACTCTGTTTTTAAATTGGACTATTGTAACAACCTCCTGATTGGTATCAACAACTCTCTATTGAATAAACTTCAGAATGTCCAAAGAAACTCTGCAAGGGGCATCATCAACAAACGCGACTCCATCACACCTGAACGCAATGACCTTCACTGCAGCAAGATATCGCATTCAGTTCAAAGTTCTGGATCTAGTTACAAAACACTTCGAAATCAAACATCAAGCCTACATTATCCGACATTGCTTCAGTGCCACAATTCAGTTTTCGGCGGGAGCATATTTTGCGCGTCATGAAATCGGTTTTCGGACCGCCATTTTAAAGATGTACATTTTCATTTTTTCCTGTTATGTGGTCGTGTTGATGTACCTCATCAATGACGAGAGTTTTGGAAAAAAATTTCAAACGGCAAAGTGGTTTTCGGCAAAGTGGTTTACGGAAGTTGTTAAACTTCAGAAGCTGTCTGCCGTGGTCCTGGACCATGCTTCTTATCAGTCTCTTATCCAAATAGACTCTCTAAATTACCTCGCTTATTTCTGGCTCTTACTTGCCAAGATTTGTCAAACATGTCAACAAAAATGGTAAGTTTTCTTCTGCTTTTGATCAATGACAATGAAAATCTGAATTATTCCATATTTTCAAACATGATTAACATTTTACCTCTCTTCTGGGGGTGCTCGGTAGAATCAATGCGAGGTATCGCTTTGTTGCGCTTCATTATGTCCTTCAACATTCCTGTGAAAAAACCCCGATTTAATTAACAATAAAAATAATATAGAGAAGACAGCGCCCTAAATCATCCAATAGAGTAAATGGGAATCTCCCAACATTAAATATCAGCAAATAAGTGTATTTTCAGCAGCCACAGGTCGAAGGTGTCTCTCTGATATTAACTGGAAGTTTGAATGTTAAACATCAGGAAATCAGCCGTATAGAGACACTGATATTACCTATAAAACTTGTTCCAGAGGGTCGATTACATTAAACGGCCCAGGTAGGAGGTATGACAAGTCTTGTACCATCAAAACAAGACTGCAGTATACGCCTTGTGTCATCAGAATTGCCGTCATACAAAATTTTCTAATTGAAAGCATCGGCGAGATAAGATGAAGCATAATCATTACACTATGAGCTAATAAAATGGCACAGTTTCAATAGCTTCCAGCTTTTGTTAACATGGATACCCATCCAGGGCTACTGAACTGAGCCTTTGGAAGATTCCTTACTTCATAGTGTTAAGAGATTTGTTAAAGAAGGGTTTTATATCTGACACGTTCCGTGACTGGCAGCCAGTCGAGACTATTTTACAGTGTCATAACAAATAACAACGGCTTACACCTGTTATCATTAACTTGTATCCAATAGATTTGGCATTGGATAAATAATGAGAGCTAGTCCAGACAATAGAATCTAGTATAGAGGACTCATCGAGAACCAAACGTACTGGAATAAACCATGCTTCAATTACTTTCACTTATTCGAAATAATTTGCTTGTTTACACCTTGTGAAAACTGCAAGAGAAATTATTGTACTTTATTTTTTATTGACTGCTACCTGGTGGCAGTGACATCACTGCTGTCCTTTACTGTGTATCTGGCAATGCTTTTTGGCAGATTTCTTTAAGAGCACGTGGACAGCAACTCGCACACCATGTACACCATTGGAACATGCACACGGGCATGCACACCATTGTTTTTGATGATTTCTATAGACATATTATGAAGATTATCAATCTGAAAAGTGCTTGGTGGATTAAGGAAGGAAGCATTGCTTATCAGCAGTTAGTCGGCAGGTCACCCAAGTACTATTGTTCACACTAAAAATTGTTGGACAGGGTCATTTTACATGGACTTTCACAAATACAATAGGCAAACGACCTTGCTATTGTCCACATTCCCTGCGCACGTCTGCAGTTCAAATCGATGGAAGCTACGCCCACGTTATAGCATATGCGAATTCAATTCCTTGATGCCAGTATATGTAAGGTTTTACATTTTCGTGGTCTTCGCTTTCTTAAAAGAGATAGAGTAACACGTACACAGACTTTTTTGTAGCACACAATTCAATTAATGATTTGGGATGCTTTAAAATGTTGTGGGATTTCTAGGACATCAGAGACCACGCTTTTTCAAAACTTAAAATTCGTCGCTTTTTAATTCGTTGTTTTTAACCCACAAACACCCTTTCACGTCATTTTAGATCAACTAAGATATGAAGTTGACATTCCGCAACAATAATACATGATTTTATAATGAATTCAGGTATTTAGCCCTCAAATCAGGACATCTTCTAGAGCGTTTTCGACCAGCTATTGAGGTCACAGCGATTGTATTGTCTTCTCGTGTACAAGAAAATAACGCATGTTGGCGTGACCTCCGAATTGACTGATCAGTGGCGGATCCGGGGCAGGGCAAAAGGGGCGCCCCGCCAAAAAATCGAAAGAAGAAAGGAAGAAAAAGGGAAAGGAAATGAGAGAGGAGGAGGAGAGAGAGAGGAGAGAGAGAGAGAGAGAGGAGAGAGAGACGAAAGAACATTTTATTCTGAGCGAATTTTTCATTAAAATTGGGCCACTTTATTTTTTTAAATATAAGAATTGTAAAATATGTATGCGAGTTCAGATGAGCAAAAATGTGGGTTGTGACTTGCATCATAAAGTCAATAAATGACAGCGTTAGTAGGGTGCATTTGGGTA
The DNA here is from genome assembly GCA_023653785.1 of Ophioderma brevispina. Taxonomy (NCBI): domain Eukaryota; kingdom Metazoa; phylum Echinodermata; class Ophiuroidea; order Amphilepidida; family Ophiodermatidae; genus Ophioderma; species Ophioderma brevispina. The sequence continues at coordinate 926 of JAMKCH010058598.1, read as the reverse complement.
AATTTAGAATTCCATGTGTAGAGGTCAGGGACAGAGACCTGTCTATAGGGTTGCGTAATCGCTAGACAACGTTTTTTTTAGATTGCATCATAAATAATTTTGATTTAAAGAGTTTCAATAAGATTGTTTTTGGGAACTTGAAGCATAAGCAAAACGTAAAATGACGTCATAGGACTATGTTAACTCATCTGTGGTTGTTTAATCAACTTTTTTTTGGACGCATTGAGTTCCACTTGGTGAAATTTTAAATGCTCACGTGGGGAATCGAAAAGTTCTTTAAAGGTTGACTCAGAGATTTTGAAATATATTTTCTGGTTGATTAAAAGTAGTAATCTAGAACTAAAGATGGTCGCCTAAAATGGTAAATTCCAAAGTTAGAGATGAATCGGATTTGTCGTTTTCATGCAGTAAACATTTATGCACAGTATAACAGTGCCATAGGATACCGTGTATAACAAAAATTCCGGATCCGGAATTTTATAAAAAAAAGTTGTGATTTTCTATACGAAGGACTTCGATTTAAGCTTAGTTATTTCACACAGTGATTAGTATATGGACAAGCATCACGTATATCAAAAAACACGATTTGTTTGAAAAATGAGTGCGCCCTCATCGGGAAATCTCTGAGTCAGCCTTTAAGTAATTATATCTTCTACAAGGACACGAGGGAGTCCTTTCCGAAACCATGATTATTTTCAAGTTGGCCCCCCACACTTTACAAATTATGTCTATGCCCCTTATTCTCACATCTTACCATTAGTTTCACACACTCGAGAGTAATCCGAGCAGCAATCTCCATATTTTACGCATTGTGCATCACATCCGCAGTCAGAACTGGAAAAACTTAAACCACAATAACCCATGCACGAGTCCGCTGAAAGTCAGCAAAAATGTACATCGTTTTGAATATTATTTTAGTATATACT
>JAMKCH010058594.1:0-12885 GCA_023653785.1 Ophioderma brevispina | reverse complement strand
AATGGAGAATAGAGAAAGACCAAAGATCGCCTTTTGCGACTTTGTCTAGGTGGTCACCCACTGGCTGATTAAACACCGCATAGATACTAATGATGCACGCCCCCTGAGGCAGCCGTTGAGACGTTCCTCCCCACGAGCGCGGGCTGAAGTGGAGCGACAAGGTCCAAGAGTTGCTAGATAAGAAGTTAATTGAACCCTCGACAGTCCTGGCAAGTCCTGTCGTGTTGGTGAGCAAGAAGATGGCCCCAGCCCGTGCTTAATTAGACTACAGAAAATTGAATGAAGTATGTGAAGGACGCATACCCGCTCCCACGCATAGATGATTCGCGGATGCTCTGGGTGGTGCGAAAAATAACTTTTCAACGCTAGATTTGGCCTCAGGGTACTGGCAGGTGAGTTGACCGGCGCGATGCTAAAGACAAATATGCTTTTGTGACGACGAGTGGTCTTTACGTGTGGAATGTACTTCCCTTCGGGTTGTCCAATGCACCATCCACGTTTGAAAGGTTGAGGGAACAGTGTACTGGCTGGAAGCATAAACCCCCGCAGCCGCGCGCAAAGTGGCTGTAAGCCGGCTACAACTTACACGGGGATCCGTCTGCTCATCAGTCCAAAGTAAGGGTATTTAGCCGGCGGATACTATTTGTTTTCATTTTGTAGACTTATGGACCATCTTTTTCCTCATGCGGGGACAATTGATATTATATTAAAGAAACCACTATACAGATGTTGAATCTTAAAAATGGGATTTTTTTATGGGATATTTTTTTTTTTTTTTTTTAAAAAAAAAAAAAATAAAGATTTGATACTAAGTCAAGATGATTGGTTATTATTGTTGCTTCGGGGGGACCCATTCAGGTAAAAATGACGTAGTATCCTCATTGAAAACAAAAACAACCGATTATCGTCATCGGTACGTCGGTTTTTTTGAATCTGTAGGGAAAGGAAATTTGGTACTGTTAGACATAATTATACGGGTCTTTTGGAAAAAAAATAATACCCGAAATAATAGCACTTGGGCAGAGGGTCATATGTACAGGCCTTGATTTAACCTAGTTCGGGAATTTATACATATCGGTTCGCCCGAAGAGCACACTGATTCTGATACTTGACACGTGACCTGTACCTGACACGTGACACCAAAACTATTCATCTCGTACCGTTTATAACTACAAATCGGCACGCAACAAGCATTCTGTATCGCTGTTGTCACAGCGTAACGATCAAGATGTAAGACTATACATGTGGTTTCTGACAGGGAGGGTAGGACACGATCGCCGATTTGGGAATTGGGGATTTCCCAACGTAATTTGTGAAATTGCTAAATGCATTTAATATGGCAGGCTACGGTCCAGTGACATTAAAAAATTCATGCTCTTAAACATTTGTTCAAAGATCTTAGTAATATTCATGGGGGGGGGGGGGGTTCTTTTGGGGATAAAGTCAGACAAAAAATGGTCAAAATCACATACTATTCTGTCTCAAATTAACTGTGCATAACTCAAAAAAACTCAGCGAACCTGACCAATGCCAAAGTAATCTCTATCAACATAATACCTTGAACATACGCGCCATGGCTACAGAGCTAGGCGCTCTGTAGCCATGCGCACCGATCACACTCTAATATCAAAACACCCTATTGAATAATTATTTAGAAACACCCCAAAACCCAGTGCACGTCCTGGATTGGCGGATGGGTATACTTTAGTATACTTGGACGATGTGATTGTTTTTCTGGAGTACGATCTCTCCATCTGTGGGAACGGTTGAGTGCATGTTGGCCAGATTCGGAGGTGCCTGGCGAATTGAAGCCGTCACAGTGGTATCTCCTTTCATAAAAAGCTTCAGTATTTTGGCCATATATGGTCCGAGGAGGGGATACACACATACGCCTCTAAGATTGAAGCAGTGAGAGATTGGCCACCTCCTAACACAAAGACACAAGTACGAAGTTTCCTAGGGTTAGCATCGTACTATGGACGTTTAATTGTGCACCTTTTGCAGAGAAGCTGCCCTTGCATATGTTTTACTGAGAGAATGCCCTTTTTTGTCTTGCGAATGAGTGCGATGGAGTTTCATGAAGTTGAAGGAGGCGCTTCTTAGCGCGCCGATTTTGGCTTATCCGAGAGCAGGGGGACAATATGTGCTGTACAACGATGCTGAGTACTTTTGCATTGGTGTGTCTTGTCGCAGGTTCAGGATGGTCTGAAGAAAAAGTGGTTGCCCTATGGCAGCAAATCCTTGTCAAGGCAGGAGAGGAAATATTGTGTGACGCGGCGTGAGCTGTTAGCTAAGTGGAATTGCTGAAGAAAGTACAGGAAGACAATTAATGTGGGTGTCATCGTGTTAAAGTAGAACTGGACCATGGGTCACTTCTAGGGCTCTTTAACTTTAAGACTCCAGAGGGTCCAGCTTGCGAGATCGTTTGGAATTGGTTTTTCTAGTTCGACTTGATCTAGAGTATCAGGCCGGGTAGACCATAAGAATGCTGATGGCTTTGTCCAGCGACCCTTTTACAGTGTGGAAGGTGGGAGGTTTGGATTAGCCCGATGAAGAAGAGAATGCAGAATGCTATGGCCGAGGCAGTGAGGCTGAGCTAGACAATCAGTGAAGTGGAACTAACTCACTTGAGACGAGGGAAGTAGAGGTCAGACAATCCGGTGGTGTGGGCGAGAATGAAGAACGTTGACGACTCCGTGAAGAATACTTCGGGTTACGTCTATAACGCCTTCCCTGTGGTGGGCATTGATTGGCGCCTCGGAGGGTTTTCGGCCTATCGTAGAGTTGATGGATTTGACAGAAGAGACTAACGATGAACAGTATATACCTGTATCGAACATACCTGTGCGTAGAGTTCGGAGTGTGCCAGAGGTCCCACTAGAAAGTTTACGGAGTGCTCAATTGGCCATGAAACAATAGCACCTGTGTTTCGTTGGAAAGAGGAGGGAGAACTCCCTAAATTTGAAGGCTGTTGGTCCGAAAATGTCCTTGTATTTGAAAATTTCCTGGATTCAATTGACTGTCAAGGATGGGGTTTTAGCAAAACGTTGGGAAAGATGATGACGGAAAATAGTATAAAGTGGCTGTTAGTACTCCCTGGATCATTGAGGAAGAAGGCCGCTTAGATGAAATACATTCATCCAAAACTGCAGGCCATTTGGGTTGTGAGAAAAACTATGTCTAGGGTCAGAGAACGGTACTATTGGGTCGGCATGAGTGCAAGACGTCAGAGCGTATGTAAGGCAATGTGGGTGGGTTGTGCCGGCAGAAGATACCACCACGTAATTTCCGGGCTCCCCCTTCAACAGTTTCGCATAGGTTCTCCACTTGAAAGAATTGCTATATGATGTCCTCGTCCCTTGACAGAAACACACCAGGATAATTCCTATATCTTGGTAGTGGGGTTCCTTATTGTGACAAAGTGTATGGTGGCGACCCTCTATAACCCCCAAACGATCAACAGCAGAAACAGTTGGCAACATTGGTTGAAGAGTTTGTGGTGAGTTTGGGGTACCCTATGAGCTTCACTCCGACCAAGGACGCAACTTCGAATCCGAAGTGTTCCAAGAGATGTGTAAGATTCTGGGCATTACAAAGACGAGAACCACACCTACAATCCCAAATCTGATGGCCTAGTAGAAAGGTACAATCGCACCATCGCAATGCTGTGTCCTTAATGATTGCCTCATCAGATAAAGGACTTGGACGATACTTGCCGATGTTGTGTTTTGGCATACAGATCTAGGTTCACGCTTCAACCGGGGAGACCCCGAATATGATGATGTTAGGACGTGAAGTTGCCGCAAGCAGCCCCTGTTTACTTTGAATGTTTGGGGGATTGCCCCGAGAGGACGATTCGTGACAGACTATGCATAAGAGTTAAGGGAAAAGTTGAGAGGTTTCATGAGAAGATAAGACATGCCTTCACATGTTGAGTAGTAGACTACAGAAACGGAATTATGACCGAGGGCTAGGGGTCCATGTAACGCAAAAGTTAGTTTGTGTGGCTTTTCAATGTCACAAGAAGGCAGAATCTGTCCAAGAAGCCTCATGCCTCTCCCTTGGGGAATGTCCGTACTTAGTAGTAACTGTGCTGTCTGATGTCACTTCTTCCCGAATACAAAAGACCGCCCGTAGTCAGCCCAGTGTTGTGCTTCTGAATATCGCCTCAAGCATATGAGGGTCCCTAACTTTGAAGTCGTTGGTCGTATGAGCCTCCTATGCCCGTGTTTAGTGAGAATACAGAGAGGGGGAGGTCAATGACCCAGGCCATATCAGGGATGCCAGGATATAGTGTTTTAAAAGAGTCAACACATGCGGGGTGTGAGATATCGAGAGTGAGAGGGCACAATGTACAATTTAGGCCATGGAGAGAAATAGAGGTGTGAGATAAGCGGGAAAAGTGGCGTGTCGCAATATCCCCGCAAGATAGAGTGAGAGTGTCAAAGCAACAGGAAATGGGCGATATACGGTGAGCACAGTAAATGTGCGTAGGCCTACGCAGAGTCGCCGAAACCCTTCTAGGAGTAGACGCAACATAGAATGCAACTGTTACATCTCCATTGGTTTGTTTTCCCCTAAATGGAAAATGGAGAGAGGAACAGCAGGGTTGGAGATGACGCAGGGCGAGGGTTTGCCAAAATCACCACCTATACCACACCAGGTAACATTCTATGTGGATAACTGATGGGCGAGGTGAATTAACGAGAAACCGAGATGATGTGTCAGCGTTGATAAAGGAGAAGGAGAGAAGGAAGTATGAACGGTTGATGAGGGAGAAGATGTTCGAGGTGAGGAGTGAAACGATGAACAGAGAGAAGCCTTGTTAGAGGAGAAGGATAGAAGAGTGTTCGAAGAGGGATATAGGCGGGACTTGTTGTAATTTTTAATAACGGCGGTGATGTGAAGGGAGGAGGTGCCCTTTGTAAAGATGGAGAATGGCGGGTCAGGAGAGAGAAGAGGACTGAATGTGGAAGAATGCGCGATCAGAGGTTGAAGGAAGATGAGAGAAGAGTTTATAGGCCTAGAGAAAAGTTGTTGGGGATATGAGTGCTAGAATGGTCCGCAGACCTGAAAAGAAACTTAAATCGGGCAGTGAGGAGGTGGTGGAGAGAGCAAGAGAGAGTGGTCGGCTGATTTACATGAAGAGCTGGTAAGGGATGGCGCCCGTATTTGTGTCGAGGTTGCGAAGCTGTAGAGAACGGGAATTATTTTTTTTCCCGTTATCCGCAGCATTAAGTTGTAATAAAAGGAGGAGTAGAAATGTCATATGTTTCGATTGGGTAAATTTTAATTTCTTTGTTTGTTATTGTTTCCAGGGCCGGCAAGTGCTATAATTGCCGTCAATCGGGACACTTTAGGCGAGAATGCCCGAATTTAGTGGAAGGGATGGCTCGTTTAAGTGTTTCCAGTGTCAGGGCTTTGGGCACCTCCAAAGATATTTCAAAGCACATAGAATTGGGCGAGATACAGGTGAGCAAAGTATGTGCGTAGGCCTACCGCAGATTCGGCCGAAACCCTTCAGGAGGACGCAAGCCAAGGTAGAAGGCACGTTAACATTCTCCATTGTTTTGTTTTCCCTAAAGGAAACATGGAGAGAGGAACAGCATGGGAGGAGAGGAGAGGGCGAGAGGGTTGCCCATCACCCCATATACCACCATGTACCCCGAACCATGCGTGTGGATAACTGATGGGCGAGGTGAATTAACGAGAAACCGAGATGATGTGTCAGCGTTGATAAAGGAGAAGGAGAGAGAGATAGGTAGACGGTTGATGAGGGAGAAGATGTTCGGGTGAGGAGTGAGACGAGGAAACAGAGAGAAGCCTTGTTAGAGGAGAAGGATAGGATAGAGGAGTTCGAAGAGATATAGGCTGGAACGTATGTGTAATGTTCCAACGGCGGCTGATGTGAAGGGAGGTAGTGTTTTCGTTTTAAGATGGAGGAATGGCGGGTCAAGGAGAGGAAGCGGACGAATTGTGAAGAAGGCGGTCAGATCAGAGGTTGAAGGAGATGAGAGAAGATTGAGAAAGGAAAGAGAAAGTTTGGTTGGGGGATATATGGCTAGAAGTCGCAGACCTGAAAAGAGAATGAGAGCGGCAGTGAGGGAGGTGGTGGAGGAGAGCAAATACAGCAGTGGGCGGCGGAAGTCCAGCAGGAGCTGGTAAGAGGCTCCCTATTGTGCGGAGTGGCAAGCTGTAACGAAAACTGTAATATTTTTTTTATTTTTTTTCCCACCATATTTTTATGTACTTCTTTGTCGTTTTTAATTTTTTTGAAGTAAATTTTAATTCTTTGTTTGTTTATTGTTCCAAGTTCCGGTCAAGTGCTAATATTTGCCGTCAATCGGGACACTTTAGGCGAGAATGCCGATGTTCTGGAAGGGATGGCTCGTGTGAGATATTTCCAGTGTCAGGGCTTTGGGCACCTCCAAAGATATTTCCCATCATATAAGATGGAGAAAGCGGACGAGCTGGATGTGCTGAAGGCCAAAACCTCAGCCGACAGGAAAATGAAACACGGCAGAGTTAGTTAAAGTGGAAAAAACAAGAAACGGGTAAAAACAATCGTCGTGAGGGAAGAAGGAGGGAGGAGACTGGAGAAAGAGCTTATAAAGGATCAGAGGGATTATGATGGGCTAATGTGCAATTGGTGATATAAGCAAGATTGAAACGGTGGGTCAGAAGTGTGAAACAGTGGTGTAAGGGTGAAGGGGCGTGAGGAGAGGTACAAGGAGAAGCAAGGGAAAAGAGGCGAGAAGTGTCAGGAGAAGGAGAGAGATGTAGAGCGGGAGGTGAGTCAAACTAGCAGGGATGGTAAGGGTCTGAAAGTAGAGAGGAAGTGAGAAGGCTGGAGAAGAAAGAGGAAGAGGATGTGTAGTACGGGGAGCGAGAGGAATGGGGAGAGATGGGTGTTGTGGGCGCCGTAAAGTGAGAAGAGGTGAGTGAAAACGAAAGGGTAGAGGTGTTAGCTGATGGAGTGAAAAAGAGGAGTAGAGTGTGTATGAGGAGAGTGATGGGGAAGTTGATGAGAGTATGTGTGGGGAAGCTTTAGCTGACAGAGTGAAGAGGAGGAAGAGGAGAAAAGGGGAGGCAGTGAAGAACGGGAGAATGTGGGGAGTCGAGAGTGAGGAGAGAGAGGCTTGAGACGGATGATTTGGTGATTCGGCCAATGTTGGCCAAGAAAGGATATGTGCTGAAGCAGGATGCCATTATTTGGGAAATCAGCGCCAAAAGGATCAGAACTGAACCAAGTACAAGTTGTGCAGATGTGTCAGCAGAACCGAAGAGCTAGGGATGGAAGACAGGAGAGGATTAGGAACAGCAAGACGTATAGAGCTACCCGAGGGCACAGTAACTAAGTAAATGATAGTTGCGTCCAGTAGAGATAGCGTTACGTTTCCATTCCGTCAGTCTCCTCCTTAGTTTGCCGGGACGGCACACACTGGGGAGGGTGGGGGGGATGGTGACGGGAATGGAAGGTACAGAATATCGGCATCCACACTAGTTTAAATGTTATTGTATTAGGTAATAATTTCATACGAGTTAAAAACGAGTGTGCCTTTAAGCTTTTCGACTTGTGTACATGAGAATTGCGCCAGTCGGATTCGAGGAGTGTGGCCAGCAAAAGTTCGCCGTGTTACGAGTTTGCAAATTGTAAAAAGGAATAACATAATTTGACCAGTTTCGCCTGATATTTAGGTGTATTGACTACCTGTGGTAGAAGAACATTGGGGTTCCAATGTTGTGCTCTTTTGGATATGCTATGTGAGCTACCATGATACTACATACTCGGAACTGTTGTGATCTGATACTACATGACATGACTACATAATCCAATGTTGTAATACGATTTGGGTCCAGCAGAGGTTTGTTTAGAAAAAGGGCTTGAATAGATGAGTGAATGAGATAAAATGTGATTCGCATTTAAGTGTGAATATTCTATGTCCAAGTGCATTGGATGGGTTCCGGCCCCAACAGACCCACAGTTACCAGTGTCTACCCGACCTCGGCTCCCGTTACATGGGTATTAAAGAAGTCGGATCCCGACTTTTATTGGTAAACAAAGCATAAAAATCATAATATCATGACAGATACGGTGTGTTATGCTGAGCCACTTACAGGAGTCTTGACTACAACAATTTCCAACACACACATTGCCAAAAAAAAAGGTTGACAACTAATGAAGAAAAATAGGGGCCGCGATTTGTTTTATATCGCGAAAACCGCTGACAGTGGCTTTAATAAAAATTAAAGACATATGCGACGGCATACCCACAGCCCATTGTACACACTGCTCACTCACACCTACAATGTGATCATACATATGTGAAAAATGCACGATTGTGCCTACAAGCACCTGCATCTATTTGACCAAACAAACGTGTACGTGATAAATCTAAATAATAAAACATGCAACAACAAGTGCTACAACACTTAACACTTGTAATAATAAATATTCTTTATACGTGATATTAAAGTGTTTGGGAGTATTACAGTTTCGGATGCTGATATTAATATCGTTCCAAAGTAATGGGCCTTGCGTTTTTATAGTATTCCTCGCAAGGTCGGTAGTAAAATTTGTGGGTCTATGTAGATCTGCCTGTGGCAGACCTTGTCTCATAAGAATGAATAGATCTATATTTTGTTAAATAATTTGAAAACAATTTATAGTGTGGGTTGGTGTGTATTTTCCCGTAGGATTTTCATGCTAAAATTGATTTTTTGTTGCTGTTGGTTTCAATAGGACCCTAAAATGTCAGAAAAGATGTGGTGCAAATTTGCCACTGAGCCCGCTTCTTCAAGGGGGCAAATGTTAGTACAGGAAAATTAAATCAAGTCAAATTGTGTTTTAAAGGTACACTAACACGACGCGTATCCAATAAGGAGTAGAAAAAGTATATATTTGCCTAGGGTCCGACCTTTAGTTAAAGCGGTATAGCCCCATAATGGTTACAGGTCACCATGGGGTAAAAAATGCTACGATGTTGTTGAAAGTGGTGTCATATGATTCCTTGTGTCCTACTCAAACAGAAAATGCATTTTAATTGATCTTTTGATATCACCAATGCGACATCAGCGGAAAGGAAAAGTTCGGTGGACCCAATAGACCATATAGACCCTTTGCGGACATTTTGCTATGTAATTTGCCACCCAAATGTCACACACTGTTAAAATAATACATTTTGGGATCCCGGTGAGACAATACAAAAACTTATCACCGTTTTCAACAAATCGAGCATTGGGTAAATTTTACCTAGGATGACTTGAAACCATTATGGGGCTATAACCGCTTTAACTAATGGTTGAACCTAGGCAAAATATACTTTTTCTAACCTTATAAGGAGACGAACATGTAATGTACATTAAAACACAATTGACCTCGATTTTTAAATTTGCCATGTAGTATATTTCCCCTGAGGATGGGGCAGCAGTCGAAATTTGCAACCCATCATTTTCTAGGATTTTTGGTCCCTATTGAATGAAAAACAGCAAGGAAAAATCAACTTTAGCACCAAAATTCCTACGGGAACGGTTTCATTGAAAAATACCAACCACACTATTAGCAAGCAAATTGTTTTTGAACTTGAAAAAAAAAACATTTTTAAAAATAGCAACCAAACTTTTTTCGTAGCCGTTGTATTATTATTTGGGGACGTTCATAAGTAGGTTCGTATTAACATATCCCGTTTACAAGTATTTCTTTTCACGCTGGACAAAACCCTTTACATAAAAGTTTCCATGCTTTTCTGTCTCTAGCTATCCTACTATAAGCTGGCCGCCGCATGTATCGTATATCCCTCTTTTCCTCTCTCTTCTTCTAAGGGAATGCCGTCTATTTGTCACGGATCCTGCACATGTCCAGCTATCTGAACATTGATTCTATTTGGTCGTCTAACTATTGGCTTTAATTAGGTGTCTGTAGGGGATAACTTTAGTATTTTCTTGTTTCGTATTGTGAGATGCAACATTTTTCTTTCCAGACCACTGAGTTGTGTGAGCTGTCGTTAGAATTCCTATGTCGGAGACCCACTTTGTCCTGTAGTTATAGTTGTTTAAAATACCTTGGTTGAACCATAATATCTTCATGGATACGTTTTAGGTTATCGGTCTGTTTTACTCTCATCGCTGCTTCTCCTTTCATGGTGTCTTCTATTTCATTTTGTCCTAGATGCGTTGTATCTTATGTACGTCGTTCGCAGACGGAAAATAAAATTACGAATTCTACAGTTTAGATCGCATTTAACGTACGATTGGCACACGAGTACTGTTATTTAGAGGATATACAAATATATTGTTTCTAGTTTCCACGGGAAGAGCCAATGCTGTGGATCACAAAATTCCCTTCAATGTTTTGATATGTTATTATGTGACAATTACCCAGTGTTGCCAGTAGATATTATTTGAGATGATAAAGGACACAATTGTGATTCCGTTTCTTGCATAGTACGCATACAATGTGTGGGGTAAAGTAGCGTTTTGGAAGTTATTAAAGAGACACTGGCACATGTGAAAAATGTGGCCCTCAGGATGTTTCAAAATCGATATTTTTGCATGGTTTTGTAAAGCTTTATATGCAAAAGTCCTCACCCGAAAGGAGTAATGTAAGACCAAAATCAGCTTCCTTTTGGGTAAACAGAACGATTTTATAATTAACGTAGCCGGCGACGTTAAATTCAGCAAGCCGACTAACCTCCTATAAATGGGTTTAACACAGAACGCAACACTCGATGCAGGTTCTCACCTAGGCCACAATGTTTGACCGGTTATAACATTTGTGGTTTGATTATCAGTGAGTACGAGTTCAAAATAAATATTCATGTAATGTATACACATTTTGATTAAAGTTATGAAACACTTAACGTGGTCACAATTACCTGGAGATCTTAGCTTCATTTTTCAGTGCCCTATAGTTTTGGGTTGTTATTTTTATGGGTTAAAATATATCTTATTTTATTCCAATGGCCTACCTACAATGAGAAAGAAATTGAAAGAAATTGATATTTTGTGACAATGGTGCCAGTGGCGCTTTAAGAATGAGGTATTGACTATTTACAGTAGACAGGGAGCTGACTTTGTTTAGCGTTTCGCATAATCCGTTTTTGCTGCGTTGCTCGCGCCTTGAAGTAGTTATTTATTTGTGCAATTGTCATTTTGAGAGGTTGAAAGGAAATATTGTAACATAGTATAATGAATAATACAGTCATAAACCTTGTTTAATACCCCACTTTGTAATAACGCATGTAACAGTTTATATTTCTGCGTGTACATTAACCCTAAAAGAGGCCGGGCTTTTTGGACCCATCTCACCACCGGGGTTGGGGGGGGGGTCGTCTATATCTCGGAAACGGATTGATGCACTATCATGTGTGGTATCAATGGAAGCTATGACCCTACCGAGTCCTTGATACCAAAAAAGGACAAACATACCTTGTATGACGTCACAGTGACGTCAAACTGACGTCATGCAAAAATGCGAAATATCTAAGAAAATCGCAATTCATGGTTTTTTTTTTCGCATTTTTTCAATGCAAACGTTGGATTTTTTGGCAATTATGTGTGTCAAAGTAGGCACCCATGCTCCTTACTACAAATAAATCAAATTAACAAAAAAATAGTAGTGTAACGGTATCCTTTCACAAAAAATGATTTCCTCCTGCTTCCGTTGTAATTTAATGTGCAATAGCTTTTCTTTTCTGCACACCAGTGCGCGTTACGTAAACGCCGCGTCATAACCGTGAGGTTCCGATTTTGTTCAAATGGTCTTAAATCGAGGCAAGGCTTCAAAACGTCGTGTAGTTTCGTCGGCGTGAAAAAAACAACAAATAGGTGAGATACGGAAAAAATGTCGAGGGGGCGGATTCCGCCCTGCCGGGCCATTTAGGGTTAACATTGAAAGATATTTAGCGGCTTCTAATCAACTGAAGTAAATGGTTGATTACTAGTCAAATGGCGTGAAATATGGAATTTAACGTATACTCAGCATTTTCACTAGGATCGTGGGTTCAACAACTTGTTTTATTGTTTCATTTTTTATATTTATTTTTGAAAATTATTTTCAGTCTACTAACGATAAATAGATACAATGTAAACTGAATGGATTATCCTTTCTTTCTCTCATTGGCCACCCCATCTCTTTTTCCTTTATTTATCTTCGCTCATCTGTTTGTTTGTTTAATGTGAGATTTGGGTATTATGGACTTTCATTAACCATAATATACTTTTTTATTTAATTTATCTGTATCCATAGTTGCATTGCAATATTGTAAAATTAGGCTTACAAGAACAGCTCGTAAACTAACTAAAATTGAAAAAAAAAAAAATCTTTATTAAACTTAATTTAGTATTAAAACAGCTTTAGGTGGGAATTGATTTAGTCATGAAACGGTGTAAAAGCCCCCCCCCCCCTTCCCCTAAACAACTGATAATAAAGTGTGTGCACAAATATCAATGTTTAAAATACCCCTAATTTCAGAGTCGATTGCTATTTTAGATGTGTCCTTTCACTGATGTTAATGTCTTAGAGAGTCTGATATTTGAGTTTCCATTACCATTTTCTTGTTAGGTTCGATCAGTTATACTCGATTCGCGCCTGATATAGGAGCTTGGGTAATGTTTTTGGGTCATCTAATTAGTGAAATAGGGAAGAAATCTTTTAATATGGGCCCAAGAAGTCGCTTCGCTGTCAATAGAAAGTGACTTGGAAAAGAAAAAGGAGGGGCCAAGTACACAACTTAATAATTTTGTTTTACTGTACTTTCTAATTGAACGTTGTCATTTTTAAATACAATCGACTTATAATCAGAACGTTTTTACATTTTAATACAATCGACTTATAAATCATTAACATCGTCACTTCCACTGGAAAATGGTGTTTAGGATTAAAAT